>BSSO01002257.1:0-19913 GCA_030267885.1 Mesembryanthemum crystallinum | reverse complement strand
CAAACTCCCTATTTGATTGACTTAGATAACGTACACTAGAGAAAACTAATACTTGATCCCGCTTCCCTGTGATCGACCCGTTTGTGCAACGATACTGTGCGCTTGCGGTTAATTAAAACTCCTAACAATTGGGATTCTCAATTATCTCATGTTCCACAAGCAAAACATAAGAAGTCTAATAGATTACGTAACAGACCAGCATACTTCACTAGTGGAGAAAAGGCCTTACACGACGGTTCAAAATGGTATTACGCGACGGTTAAGAACCGTCGTACATGTAGGGGTCGCAAATGGTAAGGAGCATACGCGACGGTCCATAACCGTCGCGTATGAGTAACCATTCGCGACGGTTGGTCAAAACAACCGCCGCGTAAGGTATGTGGAAAAAAATCATTTATTTAATTATTATAATAAATTTTATTATTATTTTGCAGCTTATGTGGGATTTGAACCCACTTCTTTTGTGCTAGTGCACAATTGCTCTACCAATTGAGCTAATAGGCTTCAAATTAAACGATTATTACTTGCGTTAGAATATATAAATTCACATAAATCAGAAAATAAAACGCACGTCTAGTCCTTAACTAGTAGGTGATAAATTAACCCCAACACCCGAACAGCAGCAGCTCGCCATAACAATCAATATTGAACTTGATAAAGATTACAACATAAAGATCAACAAACAGAATCACAATAAAGTAACAAAATTCAAAACCAAGAAAAACAAAATCACAAATCAGAAATTTCGTACACCAAACTAACAAAATACAAACCCTAACAAACTATTATCACATATATGTTGAATCAGAACCACAAGTGGTAGTAAGCTAGTGGTGTGGCATGTAGTAGGAAGATGAATTGTAAATGAGTTTTCAATCTTGACACATTGATGAAAAAGCTTGATCTTAGAATATTAATCATGCTTCAACAAGAACAAGCTTGTTCATGTTCACAAAGAAAAATAAATCTAACTCTTAACTTTAGGAAAGACAGAATTGAGTATGAATTATACATAAATAAGCTTGTTCATGTTCACTATATCCTATTTGTGACGATGTCATTCCAGAGAAAAAAGATCTGATGCACTAATGATGAAGCTTATTTATATAGTTTTTAAGGCTCAGAAACACAAGAAGTGGTATACTAACAAAAGAACACAAGGGCTACTGATCAAACTGAAACATATTCTAGATCAATACTACTTTTACTTATATAAGGTACATTTGATTCAATCAAAATATTAATTTCTTGTCTCTTTATTTTAAAAAGTATTTGCAGCTATCATGATCTTGCATTTCCCAAATCCAATGTGAAAAAAGCAAACTGGAAGCAGTACCAACTGACAATACACGATACTTTTGAGAGTTTGAGACAACATTCAGTTGGGTTTTTAGAATCGCCATAATCCCTGCAGTCATGTCATGAGTTTAATTTCCTAAACAATATAAAAATATTTAAAATAGCTCACTTGTCTATTTTAATAATACAGAAACATGAAGAAAGTTTACCTTTAGGTCCAGCACAATCATCGTTATAGCGAGAAGAATAAACGAACTCCACATGCGGAAGTCACGAAAGAAAGGGAAGCAAAAAGAAAAATTATCAGCAACAGTTCATTAAGTATATTGAGAAACCAATTGAGTGGCTTGGCATGTCACTTACCTAAACAAGCTCAAGAAGAATTGACAGAACAAATTGAAATACTATAGAATCAATATTGAAGATTGGGATGTGATAGCCAAATTTATATGAAGATACTAGCCTTTTTGCACAGGTAAGAACATAAACCCCTAAAAAAGTAAACAAAGAAAAAAAAAGGTTGCATCATCTTAAAGACACAAACTTGTCAGAACTGGAGAAAAACAGAAAATAGCCATACATTTAGTTATTAGTAGTACCCAGAAAAGTTAGATTACAGAACCACATTGATTTAATTAGAGTAGGCTTCTTTGATTGTTTGGTGGTGTTGTTTGAACTCCTAGAGTTCCATATTCTTCATTGAATTTGGTTCCTTGTTTATAATTGAGAGGATTATGCTATGCTGATATTAAATAGTCAAGGTCCTATGTTTGTGAAGGCTGTGGTGTTAAAGAGCCTATTGATTTTTTTTCCCCCTTCAGTAATTTAAGAGATGAAACAACAATGTGATGAAAAGAGGTATAGACATTTACTACTTAAATCTGTTTCCCCCCCTCTGCTCCTCCATATCGATGTAAAATTTGATTTTTAATACGGGACATTGGTTCTCAGAAGCATATATGAATACATGATGGCACAACAGAGAGAAAAGGGATGGTCAAAAAGTGGGAAAGGATAAACTTTTTCACTGGAACAGTTGCAACAAGCACATGACGAATACGAAGAGGAGGCGACACTGTGTGTTTTCCAGTTAAAGTCTCTAAAGCAAGGACAGTCTCGAAGTCTCTTAACACAAGCAACTCGCCATCATACGTCGCAAGTTTATCTAATGAATTTGAGTATCAAAACTAATAATTCTGTAGTGCTTGTAGTGATGATTCCTACCGGTTACGGATTTACTTTGTTTTGGTATTACAGTTGGCCTTTTCTGGAAAAGGACTTAAATCGCTTAAGGCAGCTGACCCACATGTGAAGCTAATAACTGAAATGCAACATATAGATTACTAACTTGGCGAGCTTAAATGGTGATGATGGGGAGAATGGGGGGGGGGGGGGGAATAGTGGTTCTAATGACAATGGGGCATTAAGCTTTGACTTTCGGCCACACAAACTGGGAACTGAAGCAGTTGCTATATCAAGAAACTCAATGTAGGTGAGCATATTATACAGTTGTCATATTTCATAGCAAGGATGAAAATTGGTACTAAGCATGAAAGTGTTCAGAAACTGTTTCTTCATAAACTTGTCAGCACAAAATGTTATTCCATAAGAAAATAAGCCAAAAGCTCAGTTCCCTCTAAAATTTCTTGCTCAAAGATTTGATTAAGATGCTAGGTAATTCTAGATAAGAGGCTTCATGACTATGGCAAACTTTGAAGAACAAAACAAAAATCAGAACAGAACATACCCAGCAAATCTGCATTTACAAAGAAAACATGCACCTCAAACAAAGACATCAAGATGAAACTGAAACCCTAGATTTATCAAACAAATTAGCGGAATTATGAAACAAAAACTTCAAGAAATTAGAATAAAACTCAAAATTATGACAAAAATTAGAACAAAGCGAAACCCTAGATTTACAAAAATAATTCAATTCAGAAATTTGACAAGAAATGAAAGTAGAAGATAGAATTCCACCTCCAGCACGGTACTTGAGGACAGCGGCGAGATACACCATAGCTGCGCCGCCGATACCCTCGTCGTAAATCTCGCCTGTCAAGAACGGAGACGGTGAGATGAGTTGGGGAGAGAGCCAACAGCGTTGGTGAACCTTGATGGAGCAACAACGGCGAGCTAGAATCCGGTGAGCACTGATGGAGCAAAGACGAGCGCTTGAACCGTCAAAAGGATCTGGTTGTGGGGGAGAGAGACTGAGGGGATAGGGGTGAGAGTCTGTATGGGGTGAGAGTCTGTGGGGTTGCTTCACACGCTCAATTGTCGCTAACAGCTTTGTAATTTTTTTAAAAAAAAAAAATATATCATAGGCGACGGTTCATCTTAAAAACCGTCGCCTATGCCCTTCCTTTAAAAAAAACCCACTAAAGATCATCATGTGCGACGGTTTATTAAAAGAACCGTCGCCCATAACCCCATATGTGACGGTTGATTAATGAACCGTCGCATATTAGGCGACACATATGACACATTCTGTACTAGTGCTTGAATGATTACATATGTAACATTGATGCTTCAACTTGGTCATTCCTCATCACCGGTGTAACTTGGTTCCTTTTTCTTCTATACCTACTACAAACAAAGCCAACATTGTTCTATGTACTGCGCAGAGCCAGCTATTAGGGGGTGCGAGGTGAGGCGTCTGCACAGGGTCTCCGATAAGAGGCTGAATCTAAAGGCCCAAACTTGAATGTATGGTTATATAGTTGATTTTGCTAAATACTACTATACAAATGAGAAGGTAGTAAGAGTGGTAGTGCTTGATTGATCTTTAGTTTGCTCGTTGGTAGATCTTAGGTTCGATTCTGGGTTAACCTGGTGTTTATTTCTTATTTCTTTTGTTTGTTTGTGTGTGCGTACGTGTGTGCATGATATGCGTGCGTGCATGCGTGCGTGTGTGCATGCGTGCGTTTGTGCATGTGTGCATGCGTGCATGTGCGTTGGTTATAATATAACATTAGAATAAAGTAGGGGAGTACATTTTTCTACTTACAAATTACATAACTAAAAATGGGAACGGGAAGATAAAATTAGGGCTGATAAACAGAAAAGGGGGAAGATAAAAGTGGGACAGAGGGAATATTAGATTATTGCGTATTAGAGTTGTAATGCAATGATTAACTATTGATAAGGACACCTGTCTATGATAACTTGGAGAGCCACGTGCAACGCACGCGGGCCCAACAACTAATTATTCCCTCCGTCCCTAACTAAAAGTGTCACTCTATTTGGGCACACAGTTTGAGGAGCTTTATTTTGGACAAAAAAATCCTTGTGTATGGGGGATATTTACTTAGAATAAAGGAGGGAAATCTGATTCACCTGTACTACTCCAAAATTTGATTAAAATTGAAACTACTTTTCACATTTATATTCAGAATCCAAAAATAATTACAGGTGCCAAAATTCCTCAAATTACAGCAACATGAATTTTAGTACAAAAAAAAATTTAAAAAAAGCTCTCATAGTAAAACATCATAGAGCCGTTTGTAGGGGCAAATTAAATTGCTAAAATTAAATACTTCCTTCTCTAATTATTTGGGGCAAAATTGAATTAATGATATTCTGCCAGCAACAAATATTAGAGCCAATAATTAATTTTAGGTAATTAAATCTACACAACTCCAAAATTAATGGGCAAAAATTTCGCCTGAAACTCCTTTTTTTCAACGAGGAAGCCGACGAGGTCTCCGTCTTCAAAGGATTTCCGCCATCGTCGACGATTTTGAGTAACAGATCTGGAAGTTGGGATTTGTAATCAAGCTCGGTTGGAGTTCCATCATCGAAATATGAAAAAGGGTAATCCCTAATTCATTTCTCACTCTCATTCATGTGTAAATCAAATGGATCTAACAAGAAAAAACCCAGATTACAAAGCGTCTCAAGTTGGCGGATTTTAGGGTTTGAATGGGTGAGATGAAATCGGTGATGGGTGATGATTTTTTGAAAATTTCTAGTAACGTATTTGATCGTGGTGATGGATGATTTGGAGTTGAGAGAGATAGAGAGAGATGAGATATGGTGGTGAGGTGTGGTAGATCGCTGCAGTAGAGAGAAGAAGAGAGAGAGAGAGAGAGATGAGATCTGATGATTTCTACTAACCCTAGCCTAAACATGTCTTAAATAGGAGGGAAATGGGCTAATGGGCTGCTAACTTGTTTTGGGGGTTTTAATTCCCTCTAATCAGTCCAGTTGGGTGTTAAACTTTACTTGAAATGGCCCAAAATCTAACTCAATAGGGTAGACCAAAATCAGTTACTGTCATAAATTGTTGTCAAAATATAATTAAGTGAAATCAATACAAAATATAAAAAACAAGGAGGGGTATTTTGGACAAAAAATGGTTACTACATGACCAAATATAAAAATGACACTTTTATTTGTGGACGCCCCTTTAAGGAAAGTGAAACTTTTAATTAGGGACGGAGGGAGTATATTAAAAGAGGGTAAATCAAAACTGTGCTACCACGTGTCATCGAACCATTGGCTCAAAATTAATCGACAAAGTTTTCTTTTTGTTTACAAATAAATGGAAAAAGATAAAAAGAAAAAAAAGAAAACATGTGACACCAATGAGCTCTTTTATTGTTTTCAAGCTATGTAGTCCCAAACTTTTGGATTGAACAAAATCCTTCCACTTGCCATATAAATGTTGCAAATTAATATAGGCCATTATAATCGACATTATTATGTACATATATCTAGCCATAAAATTAGATAAAAGTCAACAACAAGAAAACTAGGATGCCATGTTTTAGCAAAAATACATTCACAATTACATGCAAAGTGTTATCGCTCAAAAGTGTAACAATTAACGTGCCTATGAGACCAAACCCATTTTTTCTCTACTTTACATATTTGCTAGGTTTGATATAATTGAGACTTCCTAACGGAGATGAATGATCAAGAGGCTAGGGGAGACTTTTTTTTTTGTTCTCTTAAATCGCAAATTCTAATTCTCTTATAGTTCAAATTTTCAAATTTGAAAACGAAAGAACAATTCTTCTCATTCCATGTTGACAATTAAAACAAAGTACCCCTTGCATTGCGCGGGTGTACAAACTAGTGAAAAATGAAATTGGTGCTCTACAAGCTAATGGAACTTGGGATCTAACTAATTTGCCCCCAGGTAAGAAAGCACCGGTAATAAATGGGTGTATAAGGTGATGCATATGTCTGATGGTATTGTTGATAGAATTAAGGCTAGCAGATTGGTTATACATGATAATCATCAAAAGTATGGCATATATAAATACTTTGAGTCTTTCTCTCCAGTGGTTAAAGTGGCTACCATAAGGAGTGTGTTGGCACTTGTTGCATCCAGGAGATGGGATATGTACCAATTAGACATCAACAATGCATTTCTACGTGGTGACTTAGATGGATGCCTATATGAAAATCCCTCAGGGCATAGACAATCCAGATAATAAAGTACGCAAATTGAAGGAGTTTCCATATGGGTTAAAGCAAGCACGAAGGTAGTGATTCCACAAGCTTTCTGATGCCTTGAAGCGGTAGGGTTATGCACCTTCAACAAGTGACTCTTGTTTGTTTATAAAGAAATCTGGTGAGCATCTAACTATTGTGGCAGTATATGTAGATGACATTATTGTAACTGATTCTGATGTTCTTGAAATAATAGCTCTCAAATCCTTTCTTCACTCTAAGTTTACAATAAGAGATTTGGGTCTCTTGCACTATTTCTTGGGGTTGGAGGTTATAAGTTATGTGCTTGAAGATTTGATTTTGTCACAAAGGAAATTTACCCAGGATCTACTTGAGGAGGCAGTGCTAAGGCTACTGCAACACCTTTACTTCAAAACCTCAAACTGACTTCTACAGGTGATGATGATTTGCTTGCTGACTCCTTAAAATACATAATGTTTATTGGGAAACTGGATCTTTTTTGACCTATATTAGACCAGATATCTCTTTTGCAGTCCATGCTTATTCAGACTTAGATTATTAGGAGGTATGTGGCTGGTTACATTGTATTATTTGGAGGTTCGCCTATTAGCTTGAGGTCCAAGAAGCAATCCACAGTAGCCAAGTCATCTTTAGAAGCTGAATATAGGGCAATGGTACAGCAGCTAGTGAGTTGACTTGGCTAGTCAGGTTATTGGAGGAGTTGGGTCAATTGAGCTATCTTCCCATCGGGTCTCAATTGGCTAATGTGCTCACCAAAATAATGTCTGTTGCACAGTTTAGAACACTTCTTTCCCAGCTGGGAATGACTTCCTCCCAATTTATAGCTCTCTGTAACAAACCTCTCCCCTCTCTCTTCTATACATATAATAACTATATATACACTTCTTGTAACAACTGTACAGTTAGATTGATAGAAATAGAACAACTCACACATTGTGAGATTGTTCCCAAATATTTTCTCTCTCTTCGTCTCATTCTCCTTGGCTCATTCTTTGCTCAAATTCAGATTTTTTCAAGTTTAACTAGAATCATCAAAAATAAATTGTACATAACTACTATCAGTTAACTTGCTTTTAAACCTTCAAAGCATGTATTCCCAAGTAGGGCTGCACAGATTTCTGTCTAGTTTTTGGACCGGACTGACCAGGACCGGGGATCCTTGCATTTTGGAATTCCAGTTTTCCGGTCTGATTCAGCCCAAGATCTAAATGGACCGGTTTAGACCTATTCGGACCTATTACCGATTATATTTAAAAATTACGAAAATGATGATGTGGCAGGGGTTTGTTACTAATGTTATTGTGAGAGAGTTGTAGTGTCTGGTACTAACATCGTCGTTTTTGACTTTCCGTAATTGGGAGTTATTAGAGATGTCACTTGGCCCATTATTGTGGGACGAAGGTAAATGTGGGATTATTCTTGTCAATTTCTAAATGTAGGATTATTTTTGTTGGACCACCCGAAGGTTGGATTATTGGCATCAAATTTTCCTTATTATTATTATTATTATTATTATTATTATTATTATTATTATTATTATTATTATTATTATTATTATTATCTTGCATATTTATTTACATAAGTGTATCCTAAATAATAATAATAATAATAATAATAATAATAATAATAATAATAATAATAATAATAATAATAATAACTAAACTGAATTGAACTAAAAGAAATAGAACTAAACCGAACTGAAATTAAGTAAAACTAAGGTGAAGAGAACATAGCCTAAGTCATTATTACTCTAGTTGATTTTATTTTTTAAAACTTTCAAATTAAATACTCAAGTAAGCTATTGATTTGCCATTTTACCATTAAATAAGTCCAAACTTAAGCACATTAAATGGGCCTATGATTGGGTTTAGGTGAATCCAAACTAAACGCTATCAACCTATTGACATCCCTACTATAAGTGGAATATTTAATTTTTTAGAAGTTGATCAAAAGTTATAAGTAATCTTAAAATAATAGTTGTATTTTTTGGCATGTTTTTTACTACTCTATTTGACATTTAAAAAAAAAAAAAATCTTCAACTTTTTTTTTTTTTTTTTGGAAAATAACAACACATGAGATATTTTAATTTTTTAATTCAATTATTTTTTTAAATGATGATAGCTTAGGTTTTTATAGGGTTTTTAGTTAGTTGTATTAGTTGTTTTCTTTTATTTTTCTTCGGTTTCTAGTGGTTTTAGTTAGATTTCTTTTGTTTGTGCTAGATTTATGCTCAGTGTGCTATTGTTGCAGATTATTCCGTGTTTAGGAGAGAATTTGGAGCATATTTGGATGACTTTTTGTTGCACTAGGAGCATGGCAAGGCATCATGGAGGCACATGGCCCTTGCGCTGGCCCTGTGAAGGAATAAGAGTTGAAGAAGAGCAGTCTGCCCAAACACACGGCTCAGCCGTGTGAATTCACACGGGCCGTGTGTCCCTTGTTCTGCCAAAACAGAACAGATTTTTCTCTTCTTTTCTTTTGGTTATTCTATTGTCATCTCCTAGGGACTTTTTAAGGAGATTTTCTGGGGATGTTAACCTAGTTTTGGATTGGCCCATTCTCCTACTTTTTTCTCATCCTCCCATAGTTTAGAGTTTGCTTAGTTTAGAGGGTTTACTTCTCATCAAGGAAACCTAGGATTAGCTTAACTATACTAAGTTCTTGGATTGTATCAAGTGGAGAAACTTGCATCTAACTTGTGAAGATTGTTTGTAAGTAGACTTGTCAAACAGGTCTGGCGGGTTGGGTTCGGGTCGGGTCGAACTCAATTTGCAGGTTTGAGATGCATTTCCATGGTAATATTTCTTGTGCTTTCCAAATTTCAAGTTAGTTTTTGCCGGTTTTTTATCGGTCGGGTCAGGTTGGGTTTTAACACCATTTTTGTGCCTATTTTAGCAGGTCGGGTCGGGTTCGGGTCAGGTTGATCTCAATTTGCCGGTCTAAAATGCATTTCTATGATAACTTTTTGTATGCTTTTTAGATTTAAAGTTATTTTTTGTCGGTTTTTTATCGGGCGGGTCGGGTCGGATTTTCGGGTCGGGTCAGGTTTTGCCAGGTCTATTTGTAAGTGATACTCTCATGGTTTATCTTATGTTTCAATCAAATTTAGTTGATGTTTTATTCATTATATTCATGAGCTAATTCTTCCCAAGTTAGGTTGAAGGGAATCCACTCAATGGATGATGTTTCTTGATTGATTTAATGCTTGGATTTAGTTATATGTGTAGGATGAATGTTGTGTTTGTTGTGATTAATGCTTGATATAGGGTTGGCCATCCTTGTACCTATTTGTTGGATATGAATGAGATTGAGAAATGATTTCATGTATAGATCTTTAAGCACTTCATTAGGATTCAAAGAGTTCATTGAAAATGGTTCTTGACTCCTACAATGTTAAGGGAGAAATTCATTGAGTTTAATGTTTTTTAACTATTTAAATCAACCTAGGGATAGTTTGGTTAATGGTTATTGAAAGATTTAGCATAGTTTGAGAAAGTATGTTATTTATAAATTTCCATTGTCATCCGGTTGTATAATTGAGTCCAAGTTGTTATCAATTGAGTTTGAATTGAAATTGAGTGGTGAACCAGAAACCTAGCTAATTTAACTCTTGATTTAATCCATATTCTTATTAGAATTGCTTTTTAGATATAGATTGATTATTTGGTTAATTTATAATCAAACTCCGTGAGTTTAAACATAGCTTGGGTTATTTGTGATTCTAGTGTTCGATTACTTGTCCTCGTGGGTTCGATACTTTACTTTCATTATATTACTTGATACGACCGGTGCACTTGCCGTTTAATTATTGCATACCCAAAAGGTCCATCAAATGACTCGCTTAAATGGCGCGTCCTACGCTGTCGAAAAAAGTTTCTTTTATGCTCAGCCTACCGGCCTATAAATAGCTCAATAACTCTCTTGATATTTAATGAGGTTAAAAAATAAATATTACTAGCAATTATCAGTCCACCCCAATACTTCAAGGGGATGGACTGACATTTTTGAAAAATGATAAGGTTGCATGACATTTGTGCAAAGTTCAGGAGGGGTGGAGTATAAATTACCCTAAATATTTAATTTTTGGTGATTTGGAAATATTTAAAAAGTAACAAGGGAGTAAGATATTTTGTGTAAATAGGTCCCTACCCTTCACCGGCCTCACCCTACATAACCTCTACAAGACCACCACAACTTCAAGCTTTCCAAAATCCAATCTTTCTTAGTCCAAACTCCAAAAGCAGGAACAGCCATGAATTGGGAGCTGAGACCTTGCAAGAAGAAAATTGACGAGTTGGGAGATCATCAGAGGAGAGAGAATAGCCAGTGGGTATCATCATCGCCGTCATCGTCATCGTCATCACCGTCATCATCGCCAATGAGCGAAGTGATCGATGAAGTTTTAGTTGAAATCCTTATACGACTCCCCAGCAAATCTGCTTGCATATGCAAAGCAGTGTGCAAACGCTGGCATTCCACCATCTCCACCAACTACTTCATTGCTCGCTACAACTCCCTTCTTCGCACCAAATCCTACACTCTCGTGTTCCAATGTCGCCTCTCCATGTCTCGAGCAATCAAGCATTCTGACCTTGCTATCTCCACCCATCCAGAGCTCTTCAAAACCCGAAACCGAAACCGAAAGCGGAGGACAATACATGAATTGGGTCTCTGCGAATTGCTACCCAACTTATTCAAAAGGAGGCAGAGGCAGTGGCAGTGGCCGGAGCGTGGGCCGGAGTTTAGTGTCGAGGCCTCATCCTATGATCTCCTGCTTTGCCGTTGTTATTGGACTGGTAGGTATTATGTTGTAAACCCGCTTACCCGGCAATGGAATGTGATTCCACCAGCCCCTTCGGTTAGTCATCCAGGAGGTACTCGATTCAGAACTGGGTTCTTGTGTTTAGGTAATTATGTTAAATTCAAGGTAATCCGTGTCCCTATATTTCAAGGCTTTCGAATTAGTATTGTTCCACGTCCACCTGAATGTGATTATACTGAATTTAGGGTCCAAATCTTTTGTTCCCAGTCTAGGAAGTGGACAGAATTTGTTGTTGATTGGTACCCATATAGATTCACCCATTATCTGAGCAACACCCATATTATTTCCCACAATGGTTTGTTCCACTGGCTCAATGGCCGGTCTCTTGTTTCATTTGATCCTTTTGATGTTTGTAATGGTAATGACAATGGTAATGATAATAGTAATGGTCATCGGCTGAAACTTAGCCATACCCTTGATATGCCTGTGGATTTAGGCCTTGGTAGTGGCACCGTATTGGTAGGCTTTGGAGTGTGCCAAGGCCTTTTCCGAATAATTACCCAAGTGGATGTGGGGGGCCTAAGCCAGTGTGCTTTAGATGTTTGGGAACTTGACGAGGGTGTGGGGACATGGCGGTTGGTTCATCATGTTCTGCTTGCCCAATTGTCTAGAAAAATATTCAATAAGGAGTCTTTCAAATTCATCGCTTTCCACCCCTATAATAGAGATGTAGTCTACTTGAAGATAATAAATTCCGTTTATCGACTCAACTTGGGGACCGGGAAATCGGAGAGGTACCAACAGCTTCAATGCCACAAATTTGATTGCCCGTTGGAGAATGCAGTTCCACCGCTCCTGCACCAGTGGTTCCCGACTCTGCTGCCATCTCCTCAACCGGAGACTTCTTCAGCATCAGCATCAATATGTCATCCTTAGTCTAGGTTTGTTTAATACGTCTTGTATGGTGTGCTCTACGGGAGTTTGCTGAAGTTTGCTTGGTGATGCTGAACTTTGCTCGATTCTCGCTGATATTTGCTAAATTTGTTCGATGAATTTTGCTGGAGTTTGCTAAAGTTTCCTGGAATGTTTTGGAGATTGCCGAAGTTAACTGATTGGTGCTGGATGTCAGTAAGAATAAGACGTATTAGATGTATCCTTAAGAAGTGTTGGAGCAATTTGTTTATCAAAGATTAAGTTTATAATATTTTCTTCTTTTTCATTCTTTTTAATAATCATCTCTCAAGTCTCAATGTTGTAATTAGTTTAACTAATTAAGGATTTCTTTTTCTGCAATCTTATGCACACCATTGTCTTGTTGATACTTTACTTATTCCTAAGTGCATCTTTCTTGTTCGGTCAATTGAGGATGCTGTTATTCTCGTGTAAATAATGGAAGCTAAAAAAGCCATCTGTGGGTCTGCGGTGTGGCAGCAAATCCTAAACTAAGGACCATCTCATATTGGTCTAGTAGAGCTTTGTATTGTTTGAATGATCCTGAAAACAATAGCTTGATATCAAGAAAAATAATGACTGGTATCAGCTTCTCACTTCCAATTGCTGATGCTGGAATGTGAAAATACTTGATGTTCATCCCAAAATTGTCATTATTTCACCTTGCATTGGCTTTGGCTTTTGTTTTGTGCACATTATGTGTATGTGTATGATCTCAGTCAGACTCATACTCTTTACCTCAAGACCTCTTTCCTTGGAGAGGAAATTTAAGGAAATGTAGACTGCTTTATTTGATGATGGTGGAAAGGTACAAGAAGCAAAGTCCAATCTGTGGCAGCTTAAAAATTAAAATGATTATTTTAAACAGTTATGTATCATGAAGTTAGGAAGCTAGAGAAAAGTCATCTCTAGTATTCCTTTCAAACCTGATATGTTTAGCAAAAGTTGAGATGTTCAGCCATCCTTGCAAGAAGATAAATTGAATGATAGTAGCCTTATTGCTGAAGAAACGTAGATTCTCGAAGCTTGATTCATGGGAGCTGGTTGAGGAGCGAATCCTAAAGCACAAATCTAGAGTTTGGTGGCTGAATTTGTGAAATTCAATCTGCAACACTTTGCTATTCTCAACTTAAAGCCAGTAACTCATAATAATATCAGGTTTCTGTATATACACATAAGAGGAGGAAAAACTGACAAGCTCAGATGAAATGCACCATGAACTCATCTTGCTAGGATGTGCTGCATCTGAGCTACCTATGTTGGATATCTTAGTTTTTAAAGTAGATCTTGCCCAAGTTTTCTGCTAGAACTCTGCTTTGCTGTGACATCACTGTAGCAGACATTGAAGTTGCATTTTTAATCTAGCGAAGGACTATGTTCCAGTTGTTCACAGGTTTTCAGTTGACTTTTATAAGAAGCACACGAGTTGATTGCATGAAGAGGTATGTTAGTACATTTCTCAACTGGAAAGCTCTTAATTGTTGTTTAATTCTCAGCCTATGCTGCATACTGTTCAAAGTACAAACCTCTGTCTGTTGTCTCACGATGGATCGAGTAAAGTTGAAGTTAGTAATGATAATTTGTAAAGTACTCTACATTTCTTTGTACTCTAACTCTGTACAGCCTATAACCTGATCAGAAGGTATAATTTCTCATTTCAAACCTTACAATATATCGACTAAAGTTCAAGTCGGTAACGATAATATGCTCTCTAGCACGAGTATTGGTCAAAATGTTTACAAACCTCTAGCTGGCTGCTTCGCCCTATAATATGTTATTTTGTTGCCTTATTGTGTTGCCTTATTGTGTTGCCAATTTGCAACAAATTTCACTTTTGTGAAGCGTTTATGTGTGGACAGTGACTGTCATGTTACTTTTAATCAGTCTTTTGTTTTCATTAACAATAACAAAAGGACAGAAAATTTTCTCTGGAAGAGTAGTTCTCGAGATGTCTATAGTGTTGGGTCTACTGTTGTTGCCGAGTTCACCTTACATTCGTTGCTACAAAGAGAGACATATTTGACATCGTAGATTAGGACATACTAGCAATAGGACTATCGGTAAACTTAGGAGCTCCAAATAGTACTTCCCAATAATGTTTCTAAATTTTAGGATAATTGTGTCTTGTATGCTTGGAAAATCTCGTGATTTATCTTTTAGATGTTATTGGAGGGCTCCATGTCCTCCTACCTTGTACTTTGTTTCATTATGAGAATATTTTCTTCTCTAAATTAAATCTTTTAGTGATGCTGATCAATGTTTTGATTCTCCTTTATATATGATACATTCGGATGTTAAACAGGAGCCCTATTCTATTTAACATTAGTCTACTAGTTGTATTTAAATTATGATGATTTTTCTTCTCTACTTGACTTCAACCCATGAAACAGAAATTATAGGTCTTTGGACTTTTTTGTCCCAAAAATTGGTCAAGAACTTTGTAGCTCCAGCATTAAGATGTATCCAAGTGATGGTGGGCAAGAAACTGATAATTTGTCTCTCAAGAAACATTTATCAAATTATAGTGTTTATTTTCACAAATCATTCCCTAACACACAAGCTCAGAATGAAGTGGTCAAATGAAAATATCATCTTTTAATTGTAATGGCATGAACTTCGTTTCTTCGAGCACATATGCCTGCTGAATTTGGGGTAGATCTTGTGTATCTAGCAGCCTTTGTCCTTGACCACTTACCCACTCCAGTTTTAGGAGGCCTTTCTCCAGAATTCTTCTTCTGAATTTTTTTTTCTCAAACCTCCTGATTATGATTTCTTTCATGTGTTTGTTTATGGATATTTTTCTTATTTATTGGTGCAACCATCAGATAAATTGCAATAATGATCTAAATCATGTATTATCTTGGGATGTGCCCCTTGTTGTAAAGGATGTCGCTGCTATGATACCATTTCTGGAAAAGTGATAGTTACTGTGTCCATTTTCATGAGTCTTAGTTTCCATATCCCAATTGATTTTCCAAGCTACTATGTTTGCGTTATCCACTTGTGATGTTAGTTAGGTAGTCAAATCTCGTTGCTATTATCTCATTTCTGGAGAAGTGATTGTACTTAGTTGTCCTGTGGATTCTCATGAATATTAGTATGTGAAAGTAATGTTTGAGCTGCTATGTTTGCGGCATCCTCTTATGATGTCAGTTAGGTAGTAAAGTTTTTGAGGCAATAACAAGGAAAAAAAATATGTCTTTCATCCGTCTGAAACAGATAAAAGAGAAGCAGTCTTGATGATTTCAAGATTGGGGAGCAAAGAGTGTTCTCTTCTGGTACTGCTCTCTCTCTCTCTCTCTCTCATTCATTCCATAGTTCAAAATAGTTATATTTAATTTTGTAATAAGCAGATTGCCTATCAGCCTCATGCTTCTATTTTTTTTTTTTTAAATTTTTTTTTAATATATCTAAACCTTAAATATTGTTCATTGCATCTTTGAAAGGTATAATCACTGGTGGTGTCACCTTATTTTGAATGAGTTACTTCTGTCAATTCATATTTTGTTCTATGGGGACAAGGAAAATACATTTATATGACAAGCTAATTATCTTGGTGCAGCTTGCCATTAAAGTTCTACATGTTCACCAATTAATGTTCGTTTAGTTGAAAGTTTGACATCTGCTTCTTCAAGCATGAAATTGAGGGAAAGTGGTGCAGTGCTATGAATTATTTGCTGCTTTTTATATTTGAAAGCCGAGGACAAGCATACTATATAGAACCTTGTGTAACATCAATCTTGCCTTCAGAACAACACATTTTACTTCCCATTGTTGTTTCTAGAGCATTGATGGGTGCTGGACGTGTTGCTTCAACCCTTCTGCTTTTCGTAAAGGCGGAAATAGTCTCCATATTGCTGAAAAGCACTCAGATAAACAGTATGTGTGGATGGACCTCTACGCAGTCTCATATTGGGGTATGGGAAGATCCTGATGATGGAAGTGGAAAGTGGATATGTTGACAAAGAGAAGAAAAATGATCTTGATCTTGAGTGACTGGGAAGAAGAAATAGATTCTTCAGCTGCCATTCTTGATGCAAACCAAACAGCAATCAGTTATGAAGACAAATTGCAAAAGGTGGTAGAAACTTGTCTCCTTTTTTTGTTTTCTTCTTTTGCAGTGTTCATTGTGTCTTGAGTTGATTATGCTAAAAATTCATGTGTATTGATAGATCAGAAGGAATGTGGAGGGGGAAGGAAAACTGGGAATGCGTGATGATTCTATGAAAGACCGGTACAGGAAAATATTTTTAGAGTTAACAATATCAATGAAGGAAATAAGGAGATTTACATGGTGTTTTCTAAAAAAAAAACAAAAAAAAAAAAAAACAAAATTGGTGTTTTCCCCATGGTCCTCTCCTGTTGCTAGTGTCTTGTGTGAAATTGCTATTGCATGGAAGGAAAGAGGGAGCCTGTAGGGAGTGGAGGATTTCAAGACCAGGAAAGATCTTGTATGATGATTGAGAAAGGCTAACGACATCCAAAATAAGTTAGACTTGACAAAATGTGCCATTCGATGCTGCTAAAGAATGAATCAATGACTAATATGGCTTGTGCCAATGAGTTTAGCAATACAGGTGAAACCTATTGTCTATTGCTTCTGATTCTCAGATAATCAAAATTAACCTTTTGCTTCAATGGTTGAATGAATAGCTCAGAATTCAGATTAATTGTTGAACCGGTGGGTGAAATTTCTTCTCTAATATCTGCTAACTTGTGATTAATCTCAGACCTAAATCAGATGAGAATGTTGACAAGGACAAGCATGGCTCTTTCCCTCGACCGTAATCAGTAATATTCTACCGGTGCAACAAGGTTTTCCTTGAACTCCGCTTCTGCCAGATGGGAATGAGTAACTTCAGCATATACTTGTCAAAAACATAGATTATGAAGCCTGCCTATACTGGAGTATCTTTTTTACTTGAACCCTGCAATTTATTTAACTCAAGTGAGTATTTATTTCCAACCTATATGTGTTCAACACTCGCAGCGAAGTGTAAGACATAGTACTATCCTGCACGAATGCACGTTACCAAACGTTATACAACCAATCACATTGAAGAGCCATCAATCTTAAAAAAATTTAAAATGTATATCTGAAACAAGTGAGACTTTTGTGGCTACATTTGAAATTGCTTGCATTTTCTGTGTTAATAACTTTGAAGGAGGCGGGAGACATTATAGTTCAATTGACCTTGTTGTGTTAGTATTTGAATATCTGACAGCAATATGTGCTGGAGATGAGTTCATATTTGAGAAGTTCCATACATGCTCCAAAGGATCACCGTAGATGAAATTTTTATTGTGAATGAGAAAAATGAAGCCGATATGGGGATAAATCTGGTTATGGAGATTCCCCCCCCCCCCCTCTACAGAATGTTATTTGAAACAGTTGTCTCTGTCCAAGGAATTGTTGCAGCTTTATAAGATTTGTTCTGTTGCTTTTGAATTTGAGTCTTTCATATTCAATATCTAGCACCCGTCTTTTACTCTGAAACTTTGAATAAAAGCCCCGTGCACTGGGGCTTGGGTCTTGTATCTTTGTCCTTGCCCGTATGATGAATATTTTTCATTCTGGACTCGTCTAGTGGAGATTGAATGGATCTTGGAAAAGAACGAGTGATATGGCAAAAAAAAATGCAGCCCTGCACCTTGAGAAAATATCAACTGTAATGTTACAAGGTAAATGAAGATCCCCCTCCACTTAAGCTGTATATAAGAGCTGATGCTGCCGCAGGTCCTTTCCATTCTCAAGTTTCATTTGGAATTTAATGATCCAAATCACTTTCCGCAATATTTGATTGTTTTGATTTTCTGACTTTAATTTTCCTTGGGCAAAGTGGAGCCCTCTTCAATCCGACCTTGGCAGTGTCAAGAGTCAGGACAGATCCGTGATCTTGACCAGCTCCTTGATACTTCTGATAAGGGAAGATAGAATCCAATGGATACACTTCTTCTAAGGTATGAGGAGCTCTTGCCTGGACTAACAAAATCAAAGCTTTCTTGGGCAGGATGGTCTTACAGGTCTTCACCTGCGTCATTGGTAAGAAGGAAGCTGTTACTAGTCATCTTTTCAGAAAAGGTGCCAATCCTCAACCGAGCACCAATTTTGTGGTTTCTTCCCTTTAAAGAATATGTATGCATGTTACTACTGCTGTCATAGGACAGTGTCACCGGCACTTAATTATGCAGTTCAAATTGATGCCATGCAGACTGTGAATTTGCTTATCAAATGTAATGTTGATGTAGTGACAACATACCAAATAAGAACTGGTGCCAAATCTAGTTGTACCATATGTACCCTTCAAAAGCTTGGTGATAGCTTTCATGGTAATCACTGTTGTAATTGATGAACTATTGATTTTTGTACAGACATAGATTACATCTTCCTCGAATGACCTCAGCTTATTTGACCTCTAATTCTACGCTCTCCATGTCATGGCTCTTTCTTAACAAGAGCATTCCAAGCAACCAGCAGTTACTATGCAATAGTTGCATAGTAAAATAATCGGATAACTTGAATTTGAACTTTTTGATTGTTGTTGATAGATAGCTGTTAACTTGTAGGATTATTACAATTATGTGTTAGGCAGCATTATCCTTTAGCTTGTGCAGAACACGATAGGATGCAGTGGGATGGGACAATGAGAGCAGTGGTGAACAAATGTGTCATTGTAGCTGAGTTTGTATATTCCAAAAATCCTTGCCTGCGGGAATCTCTCGTCTGATTTTCAATAGGCATTAGGTAGATGGAGATCATATGCTATTATTAATAGCTGCAGTAGTAGTAGTACACACGAGGGTTAATCCTCAATCATCTAGTAAGTTGCTGTTTGATGATAAATCACTGATCTGGAATCATGTTAAGACGAGGCAATTGTTGCTATGAAAATCCTCAGGCTATCATTTTTACTTTTTTATGTTGACAGAACTTTTAGTTGATCTAATGGCCTAATCTGAAGTATACAAACAACCATTATCCCGATCCATGTTAAGGTCCCTTCACCAAAGTATTGTGGATTTTACGTATCATTCATCCACCTTCATTTTTAATTGTCGATCTTTGTGCTTCAGGAAAATCTTGGAAGCTGCTGATGTCAAACTGTAATAGAATTGATCATGTTAATGCACTGTTATAATTTCTAATCGAAAGAGTATATTATGCTATATATCTGCTGGTAGTTATGCACTTCTTAAAGGAATCTCAGGAAGCCAACTGCATTAGTCAAGGTCTAAATCTGCCGCGGTCACTGAGGATTGATGCAGATGCATTTTCATCTTGTGCCCTATTTAATGCAATCTTTTCTTAACTTAGATTCTTGCTTGAGCAATCCTTTATTTGTGTGAATCCTTTAACTCAAAACAAGTATCATGCTTCCCATTGTGCCAAAAAATAACTGTAAGGTTTCACTGATTTCTGCACAGCCAACTCAAATCATCTCTTTAGGATGGAAA
>BSSO01002256.1:0-19915 GCA_030267885.1 Mesembryanthemum crystallinum | reverse complement strand
AAACATGTGGCGTGCTAAGCTCAAATCAAGGGGAAAGTGCTAATCAAATGGGGATTGGGGTTATTTAAGCATAATCAACATATAATTGGGCAATCCTAGCATGAAAATCTACTCACAAACCATGGCTTTAATCAAACAAAGTAACATTTCATTCAAGAGAAAACCCATAATCAAGAGTAGATTAGAACACTAATGAAAATAAAAGAGAGATAAGCATGGAGATTCTTACAACCAAGTTGATAATCTTCACTAATCCAAACTAATCTAACCACGAAGTAACAAAAAAATAGAGTCTTGGAAGAAATAGAAAGAACTAACCCTAAGAAAGTTTAGAGAGAAAACGAAAAAAATGGGCCAAAAGAATGTCCAAGGGTGGCTCTCTCTTTCCTGTGATAGGTCAAGTGTTTATATAGCCTTGGTGACACGTGGCCACTAATCAACCCAAGTAGGAGGGGAGAAAATGGCCGTTGTGGCCGTAAAATGGTCGTTTTTGGCCCAAAATGGTTGTTTTGGACTTATAACGGCTAACGGCTATTTTGGGCAAAACTGCCGTTATGCCCCCAAAACAGCCGTTTTGGCACCAAAACGACCGTTTTTGGCTCCAAACGGACGACCGTTTTGGCTACGGTCGCTTTTCTTGAGTGTGGTACTCTTTATGTAGATGATTTCCAACAAGTTTGCGAGTCATTTTGGGTCAAAACGACCCACTCCAAAACGACCATTTTGCTCCTCCATGCCTCTTGGTGAGTTTCTTAAACTTTTCTATCTTCATTTCTCATCCAAAATGGCCTCGATTCGCCTACAAAAAAGACAAAAGGAAGCACAAGGGACAAGACAAGACGTGATCTAGAAAAAGGAGGATTAAATGCACTAGAAAGCTACTAAAACCACAAAAAGGGCAACTAAAATTAAGTGAAAACAACACTAAATTGCATCCTAAAACCTAGTTATCAGCCACAATTCGTAAACGGTGGTGGTCATTGCAGCTTTGAGGACTTTACTTCTCATACTACTGCCTCTACATTATTTTTTCATCCATTGCAGCTCATGAGAATGAGAAAAGAAAAAGAAGTGTACAAGTATGGAAAAATATGTGTGTAACATTCTACCGATTAAATTTCACATTTGTGATTAATTTTGCAATATATTTCTTTCCCCGGTTTTTAAAGACCAATTTATTTAGCAAAGTGATATTACAAAAAGAAACTAGTTAGTACAATAAGACTTTTTGATAAGACAAAATCACTTGACAAATTAACCATTAGACAGTTTTAAAAAGTTGGCAAGTGTACAAATTAATAGCGGGGAAAGGAAATGAACCAAAGCAGGGGTGAAGATGTCCTACAACCCGTTATTTTAAAATGTTTCAATAACTCTTATAACACTCATA
The DNA here is from genome assembly GCA_030267885.1 of Mesembryanthemum crystallinum. NCBI lineage: Eukaryota > Viridiplantae > Streptophyta > Magnoliopsida > Caryophyllales > Aizoaceae > Mesembryanthemum > Mesembryanthemum crystallinum. The sequence goes on along the minus strand of BSSO01002256.1, from coordinate 18,525 downwards.
AAGGATTGCCCGCATATATATGATTAAAGGGTTGCATTATGACACTTTATGATTTTCATTGTCTACATTTTATTTACCAAGATTTAATTTATTTATATATTTTAAAATTACATAACTAGGCCATTGCAATGCAAGGGCATACAACTAGTTAAGATAGATAGTTATTGTAATATATGATAAGCTATACAATATAATATAAATATGTTAAAATTATAGTAATAGTAGGATACTTAAATATGTTCATCTTCATTAATTAATAAATTATTATGATGTTAGAATTATAATTTTAATACACTACTTATTAGGTGATCTCGATATCTATATCAACAGGATAATTGAGATAGAATTATAATCACAATTGAACTTATATATAAAGTATATTTACGGATGCAAAAGACAAATATTGTTTAATTATCTTTAGGGAAATTTTATGGTGTACCCCTATAATATACGAGTTTCTGCAACACATACCAGTAAGTTGGAGGACTTTATGTTGTACCCCTGAAGTTTTAAGGTTATGTGTCGCACATGCAGATTATGTGAGAGGGTTAATAGACGTTAGTTTTGTAATGTTGGGGATGTGATGACCAAGTTACCCCCACCCAACTCCGTCCCCTCCCTCTTCTTGGCATCACATAACCCCTTTCCCTTCACGTTGCCTCCTCCCTTTTCCCCTCCTTTGTATCACGCAACCACTCCCCTCCCATCTCCCCTACCTATGCCATTTCTTCCTCCCCCTCCCATGCTTTAGGTTGAGGCCGATAAAAAATAAATTTAATTACAAACCATGGTGGGGGTGAGTGGCTTACGCGGGGATGGATTATGGGTTTGTTGGAGAAGAGAGCAGAGGAGAGGTAAGTATTTGCCATTGACAGATGATAGAGAGTGGGGAGGACATAGAGTGAGAGAGAGAGAGGTAGGAGAAAGGGGTATTTTAGTATTTTGTGCCCTACTTAACGAAATACTTAACCTCCAACAATATTTTGCGTGCGCTGTAAAGAAGTTTAAAACTCTAGGGATACATCATAAAGTCCTCCAACTTAGTGGTATGCGCTGAAAAAACACGTATATTATAGGGGTACACCATAAAATTTTCGTTATCTTTATGACTAAGGAACGAATTAATATTTAAATATCATAATATAATGTGAGACTATGCAACGCATGGGTTTGATTACTATTTTAAACCACTTTCCATATAATTAAAAAGAACACATACTTTCCATTGCTAATCTCCCATTGTTGGTACAGGGGTATGAATAATGGATGAAAAAAGTGTCTGTCGTTTGATGAGGGTTGATTATAGGGTCGTGCTTTCTAACTATTTTACATGGTACCTTGTTCTTTCCAACTATTTTGTACATCCTTGCACAACCCTCACCAACAACAGACACTTTTTCATCTATTATTCATACTAAATGGGTGCCATGTAAAATAGTTGGAAAGTACAGGCAGGGGCGGACCCACATATAACATTGTGGGTCAGTTGCACCCTGATTTGTGAGAATTTTGTTTATGCCTGTTTGAAGTGTTGAAGGAAAAATATAATTGTACTACAAGTTGCACCCCTATTTATGTTTCATATTTACATTGCACCCACACAGGAGTTAATTAGCCAATATAAATAACTAAGGGGTAGAGTAGGAAAGATACCAAAGTTCAAAAGTGAACTGGAAAATATCTGCCACTCCACGTGAAAGCAGATCCAATACAAGTATTTTTTTTTTTCTTTTTATGAAACCCCTCTATTTTCCTATTTGATGTTGCTAATGCATTTTGGATTTAAGATTATTCCCTCACTCTCTCCTTCACTCAAATCCCTTCTCCAGACTCCTATCCTTCACAAATACCTCCCTCACAACCAACAGTTCATCAATTTTCAATTTTGATCTTCCTTATCCAACAGTCAAAAGCTCATCCTTTTATTTTACATTCATTTTTGGTCTAAATTGCGAGTCCCAATTTGGAAAAACAAAGTCACAACAAGCCTTTTGATTTCTTTTTTATAGTGGATTTAAAAGTGGCCATTGCCTTTCCCTCTAAATGTTGTCTTGAGACGTATAAAATGGCCTGAGCAAAGGGAGACACTGGTGGATTAGCAATTTGTTTACTTTCTTGAGTCAAACTTACTGAAGTTGCCCCATCAAATTCAATAAAAACACTGCTCAAAATTGCCATTATCATACAAGATTAGTCAGGTGAAGCAAAACTAGCAGGTGATGACACCTGGGTTCATATGCCTTGATCTTAATATTTAAATAATTTAAATTGTGTTTTTCATATTCACGGATTGATATATTGTCCTACAATGTACTATCATCATGATTTATCATGTTAAGTTTGTTTGATGTACTTGCCTTTACCAACAAATGGACCTTAAGCAATATCAATGGTTCGATTCTTGTAAATTGAGAAACAGTTTGTTGGGAACATTTTAACTTTTTGTGGGCTGATTTGGTACAAATTGGATTAGTATTAGCCAAAAGGGTTAAAAAGGAACCAATTTTTTTTTTTTGGTTTTTTTTTACTGCACCCCCATTTTGAATTTTCTACGTCCGCCACTGTACAGGGGTGCCACATAGACTAATATTTAGGGGTACTATAAGTAATTTGCTTACAAAAAAAAAAAAAAATTCAAAATCAAAAACTAGCCATTGTTTGTAACGTTCAAAATATAGGTGGGGGCAAAATTGGAATTTTTGTCCAAAAAATTTCAGATTTAATGGAGGGTTACCTTTTTTACGGAATTCAAAATAGAGGGATGGAGCTTTTCACAGTTTTAAGTTTAGGGGTACCACGTAAATTATTTTTTTTTTCAAAATAAAATTGCAAAAGAGAGAACGCCTTAAGAATTCAACTAAAACCATGTAAATGTTTCAAGTGAACTGAAAGTACTAAGTGGTCGTTCGATTCACTTTGGGAAGTTGCAATATACAGGAAGTGACATTTCACATGAATTAGAAAATCATGGAAAGTGAAAAAAGTTGTTTGGTTGATTGTAGGAAGTCGAACTTCCCACAAGAAGTCTCAATTACCTAGGGGGGAGTAGGTAAGTGACTTCCCCAGAAAGTTCCACTTCCTCCATTTTTGCCAACCAAACAACTTACCACTTTTGTACTTTCGAGGAAGTACAACTTCCTATGTTTATTCATATCAACCAAACGACTCATAAATCCAACCCAACATGTCCACCACAACAATAGAACGATTTTAGGTGCAATTTTTTCCTTTCCACCCAAATTCATTGAGGCTCCGTTTGGTAGGACGGAATATATTTCAACGGAAATTCATTTTTAGATGAAAATCATTTTCCATGGAAAATAATTTTCCAATAAGATTTTCCGGTGTTTGGTTGTAACGGAAAATAATTTTCCGGGAAAACAATTTTCCGTTGTTTGGTAGGAAGGAAAACAACTTGCTTGAAAAATCATTTTCCATTGTTTAAATAATAAGGAAAATAACTTTTCTAAATTTCAACCTGCTATGTGAATCAATAGATCTGACTGTTAATAACATTCAACCAAATTTTTGATAACCTGCTGGAATATATATCACATATTATAAAGGAAAAAAAAAGCAACAATCAAATAGTTCAACAAGTTGCTGCCAGGTAGCTACGACTATAAAAGCAGTAGAAGAAAAAACAGTTTTGCTGGGCTAATGTACTCAACAGTTTTGTCGGGCTAATGTACTCAACAGTTTTGCTGGGCTAATGTACTCAACAGTTTTGCTAGGCTAATGTACTCAACAGTTTTGCTTGAAGAAATTTTCAAGCCATAATTTCCGAAGTTTGTTGTTTTTGGCGAGGAAAGCCTTAGCAAGCATTTGACGCTCAACTAAGTGGTCAAACGCCAAAGAAAGTGAAGCCTCATCAAACCCGTCCACCATCATTATCTCTCTGTACCACTGTCCACGTCAAGATGATTCCTGGCACATTTTTCTAAGGCATTAACAACCCCAAGTTGAGTAGAAATATGTTGAATATCGGAATTATCTTCTTCGGATCGAAGCCTCTTGTGATGTTGTCTCGGTTGAGAAGTCGTCTCATCTTCATTGTTACCACCTTCAAACTCCGTCTTCTTATCACTCTTACTTGCCTCCAAATTTGAAGAAACCGCGTCAATGTCATTGAATGACTTTGACAAAATTCCCTCTCCCAATGTCCTTTCCAACGACGATAGCCATCTCATCATACATGTCGATCTTCTTGTTCAAGTATTTCTCATGAGTCGGAAATCTCTGCAAGAATTTCAAACAAAAAAAAAAAAAAAATAGTTATTAGCAAAATTGTATTGTGAGCAAACAAAGTCATGGTGATGGGCATAGGCAGGGCATTCTGCCTTGCCTTTTATAAAACTGTTGCAGGGTGATTGTAAGAATGCTTAGCATGGTTATGTTGTTCCACACGCATAAGCCGTGTTCCAAACTGATGTGACCAACTAAATATAAGGCTAAATGGTAGAGTACGAGACACAAGTTAGCAATTTTCAGTTGAAGAGTTCACCACCCAGTGGACTAGGACTGTAGGACAACAAGAATATGATGCAGCATTCTTTAAACACCAGAAATACCAAGAAGAGTAGAAATGACTATCATCTCAGTTCTCAATCACCATCTTAGTGAAACACATTTTATTGTTGTTCTCTTGAATAAATGCAAGGAATAAAACCAAAAAGATAAGAATTTAGGATTTACCTCAACATAATCTGCATACACATCTGAATCTACGGTAATTGACTTTGTACTATCATCCCATTCAAATCCAGAATTCCCATGAAGAGTAGAATGACTCCCCAAGCATTTCTAACCGTTTTCAAGTGATGATCGACGTTATCTGGGGTGCATTGAACACCATATTTTGACGAGATATGATTTGCAGCATATACAAACGAGCTGGTTCGAAAAGTATTGTTTGGTCTATTGCCAGTTTTAACTTCTTCAGCAAGTGTTTCCAATTAAGTACAAGACATTTGTTTGGACCATCTAAATTGGGTTTTCTTCTCCTCCTGGACTCTTACTTTATCACCCATACTTCAACAAACAACCTGCTAAATTAAAATATTGGTTAGATACAACAATAGCAAAATAAAGCAGCAGCAACCAGCAATATGCAGTAGACATCAAGCAGAAGCAACTAAGTCAGAATGTTATCTTTGTGTGAAACGCGCATTCTAGTAACAACTAAGATGAGGAAAATTATGATGTCCCACATGTTAATGACTGGCTGAATACAAGATTTTCAACACACTATTAAAAACATAGTCATTGTAGGAAATAAAAACATCCTTATTCTGTTTAACAAATGCTCACTTTAAATCATCTAACCAAGTGGAAAGGACAAAATTGATAATAGGACAACAAAAGAAATACACAATGATACAAACCATGGCTATTTGGAAATGGAATAAGTAAGTTCATTGGATAGGATTCCCAATTTACCATGGTTACATCCTATTTGTTTGATGTATTTGTATGATTTGGCTCTGTATTTGTATTAAGCTCATATGTAAAATAAAAAACTACTACATTGAACAATCAGTTTGAGAAGATAATTATATTGCCTTTTTAATCATAAGCTTGGACAGCATGAGTAATGCCGGGCAAAATCAGAGACAAAATTTATGTATAAGAGAAAAAATCTGAACTAATGTGAAACAGAGAAGAAGAAGATGATGATTTGGAAAGCTAACAAATAAATGAGAAAAAAAGAAATCAGAAGGGGGGTAGTGAATCTGGAGGTAAGGAGGTTGACAAGTCCACATCATAGGCGCAAAGTTTCTCTATTTTCTTTCGCTTGCTCACACACACATACGCACATGAGCAAAGAGTCGTAAAGTATACCATAACTCTCTTTATGATCCAAGGCAATTGAAGCCCACACAATTGAAGATATAAGCATAATTTCAATAAATCCCATCACAATTACATGATAGTATGATAGTAATCATATCCAAATGGGAACATATTAAAACTTAATATAGTTCGAGTAGCATCCAAATATAACATATGAAATAACCCGCTAAAATACAATACCCTAGCCTCCAACTAGCAAGCGTTTGTCTCAAACACGTCGTCTCTTGCAATGGGCAAACATAGCATATGCGATTGCGTCTCGTTTCCTCTTACACTCTTTGCTTTCTTTTCTTTCTTCCCTTTGGCTACGTGGAGCTCTTGGGCTTCGTGATTCAAGCTCTAAGTCCGATTCCCTCATATTTTCATCATCCGGATCAACACCTCGCAAGTAGTTATGTAAAACACAGCAAGCCAATACTACATCAACTTGGATTTCAAAAGGCCAAAATGGTTCCGCATCCAATACATGAAACCGCTTTTTTAGTACACCAAAAGCTCTTTCAATGCACATCCTTAAAGAAGAGTGACGAAGATTGAACAACTCTTTTTCATTTTCCGGAGGGTTCTTTTTGCTATATTCCTTTAAATGATAGCGAACACCTCTATATGGAGCCATAATACCCTTACGATTTCCATACCCCGCATCGCCCAAGTAATATTTTCCTATAAATATGATATAATTTGGTGGTTATCTAATTGAAAAAGTATGAAGTAAGGGGAAAAGAACATAAAGTTACTATAGTACCTTTTGGAATACTAAAACCCCTAGTGAGAGCATTGTTCAAAACCTTGGAATCATGAGCCGATCCTTTCCAACCCGCAAGAACATATGTAAATTTAAGATCGAACGTCACGGCACCAAAAACATTTTGAGTTGTTCCACCTTTCCTACCATGAAATCTACCTTGCATCTCAGTAGGAACTGATGCACGCACATGTGTTCCATCAATAGCTCCTATGAAATCCTAATTTGACATAATGGAGAATAGCACAAGTGAAAAGCCAAAAAAAAAAAAAGAAGAAAAAACCGTAATTTATATGAGTGCTAGACAAATTAATCAATCACACTAACCTCAAACCAAGGAAAGAATCTTGGGTTATTTTGAATCTCCGGTTGAGTTGAAGTACTTGGAGGTCTTACAAACTCCGGATACAATCGAAGGATTGCTTGAAGGACAATGTGAAAATATTGATGTATGGACCAAGTGGATCGAAAGAATCTTCCCCCCGCTGCCCAGAATCTTACATTATGCCCCAATATGTGTAAGAAAATCAAAAGTTGCTCTTTCACACTCATTCGTCTATTTTACAAAAGTTTTCTCTCAACTAGAATGTCATCCAACTTGAAGAAAGCATGGGGCCTCATACGAATTTGGCCAAGACAATGTGAATCACCACATAACAGAATACTATCCATGTAAGAATTCCTCACACTATCTCTATTAACATAAGGTTGTCTTTCTATTCTAGTATACCCAGTACTATGCATCAACTCAACCAAAAAAGCAAGAACTGCAGCAACAACAGCAACGATAGAACCAACAACCATGGTTTCAATTTCTCTTGAATCATGGGAAGCCATCTACGATAAAACAAGCAAACAAAGATGCTTAAAATATGAAATAAAATTACAAAAAGCAAGCCAAAAATATGATCTAATATGCCTACAAAAGAAACCATTTATAAAGATGAAGACATATCCCACACTGAAAATGGAAGTTATGATAGGGCATAAATTCTCTAACAATCCATACATAAAATACTTACCATACTGACTTCCAAAAATATCAATGACCAAAATATTAAAAAAACATCCATACATACACTAGACTAAAGCTAGGAAGAATAGAATTCCATATACCAATTAAGCACGATTAATTTATTCAATAGAGATCACTAAAATAAATGAAATAATCCTAATTGTGATTTGTGACCATGTGTTACTGAAAGGCAAAATCCTCTAATAATCTTGCTTTGCTAACCATGACAGTAATGCCAAGAAGATAGGTACATGGAAAACAAAATGCAAGAGACATCCCATGTAATGAAGAGAACATAAAAGTTAGGCTAATCTTGTTGTAATCAGTGGTGGCATATAAGGTTGTAAATTGGGAGCATATTGGGTGTTGAAACTTCCAGTCCTGTCATATCATATATATCATGATATGTACTGTGCATCAGCAGTTGGCACAGAGAAGCTCACAACAACAAAAGTGGTCAATAGCAATTGATAACGAGGCTGCTATTTGGTGACATTTTCTCAATTACCATTCAGCACAAAGTTAACTCTTGCAACCTCACACCCCAAACTCTTAAGCATAGATAAGTCCCACAACTTATAGCATCCAGAGAGCAAACTCAATCAAAGTTAGCGTAAGCCATTTCTCAGAAAACATTTCACAAACAGTTGGTGTGCAACAACTCCTCCAATTATAGAACCCAAAATCACCATCAAACAATCAATACTGAAATCAACAAAAGAAATGTATCATAATCCATGAACTTAGCAACTGATTCATGATACTTCATTAGACAAACCACATCTTTTGGGCATAGATAATACATGACATTGAAGCCAAAACGAGATCTAACTCTACAAATTAAAAAAAAAAAAAACAAAAATGAGATATGAGAAATGGGTGCTCATGTGAGAGAGAAATCTCCATAATCAACAACAAGTATGAAAAAAAATTTGACAGATCTAAGAGGAGAGAGAAAGCTAGGGAAGAGAGTAACCTGAGCGTGTAGAATCAAGCTGTAATTTCAAATCTGACGAAACCCTAGCCTCAAGAACGGTTCACCAAAATCCTACCTCGAATCAGCAAACCCTACCTCGAATCAGCAAACCCTAGCCGTAAGATGAACATCAAACCCAAACCCTAGCCGCAAAGATGCAAACTGTAACTGCAGAGAATGAGTGAGAGAAAGACGATTAGTGAGAGAAATGAGCTAGGAAGAGACGAGTAGAGAGAGAAACCAGTGAGAAAGAGTGCGAAAACCTCATGAGAGCCAGCAAATCTCCATTAGAGAGAGGAGAGAGGAGAGAGGAGAGAGGAGAGAGAGAGTGGTGATGGAGACGATTAGTTTGGCCAGGAAAAGCGTTTTCTCCTGTTTCCAAAAGGAAAACCCTTTTCTGCCCCGGGAAGAAAATTATTTTCCACCATTCACATACCAAACACCATAAAATAAGAAAGTCATTTTCCGGGAAATCATTTTCTGTCCTACCAAACGGAGCCTCAATCTCCCTACTTTAATTCTTTTTGATAAACTCATGTGACAAATTCAAAAGACTACTAGCCAATTTTTTGAGCACTCAGATTTGCTGAATTCTACAAGGGGAAGAGAAGGAAATCGAAAATAGTGTATTACTCTATCGTTTGAGTTCACTTCAAATTGTTGAAAATTCACAAAGCACAACCCAAGAGCTGCATACATAGATCACTAATCGTTCCCAAATCCAGATTTTCGAACGGAATAAAGAAAGAGAAAGAGGTCTGCTGTGTGTGTAGGAACACTTTGCAATCGTCGACTTCTGCTCGCCATTGGAGATGCCATGCTCTTGCTCAGTTTGCTGTTGCAGTACTTGGATAGGGAGAGGTAGATAGAGAAAACAGAGAGCGTGGGCTAGAGTTTAGTAAGGGCCTTTTCGTCTGAAACTAACCAAAAAAAAAAAATGGTGACATTTAGAATATTTCATGGCTGCATTTAGCAGTTATGACGCTTCCTTTCACATCACTGCTTTACCTTTTATCATCCCGCTCAAATTCAAAAACCCATTTGGGTTTCCCTTCCCAATCAACTTCTCCAATTCACAAACCAAACTGAACCAGAGAGAGAATCATCAATGGCGGAAATCGACAACGACAAACAGCTGACTGAGAAGATCGCCAAGGTATTCGACGAAAGCAGAGGCTCATACGCTACTCACAACCGTAAGCTAAAGGAACTCTCCAATCTCAGATCCTCCTCTTCAACTAAAAACTTGTTCTTCTCTTCCTTCTGCAAAGCTCTTGTTCCTCTCTTCAATTTCCAGCGCCGAACTGCCTCCGCCGAGCGCGTTATTCGCTTCATTTCCACCTTCGCCTGCTTCAGAGACCCCAAAAACTCTCAATGTGGTGCCGATTCGTTTTTGGAAGATTTGTTGAAGTTCCTTCTCTCTGCTGTCTCTTCCGCCAGTCGAACTGCAAGATTCCGCTCATGTCAGATAATTTCTGAGGTAATTTTTGAGGGTTTTATGGAATTTAGGGTGCTATTTGATTAAGCCGATTTCTGCTAGGGTTATGTTGTGATGCTTATATGATGTAGAGCTCGAGCAGGAATTATGCGCAGTTTATGTTGCTTGGTATAGTATTTTCGCTTTTACCCGTTCAATTTTCGCCTAATGTGTTAGGGTTTTGTGATTTGCTCGCTGATGCGTGTTAAACTTGCTGAATAATTTCAAATTAGTTGTTCCTATATAGTAGCAGTAGGGTTTGCGTATACAATTTTTTTAATTTTTTTTTGTGAACATGAGGGAGCTGGCTAAAGAAAATAAAACAACTAATAACTACAATGAAGGATCAATCTAGGGTTTGTATGTAAGAATTGGTTTTTGTTCGGGCATTTTAGGGTGACAAAGCTGTAATTTCCATTTTCTAAATGGGTAAAATGACAAAGGCATTGATGAAATTAATTCAAGAGAAAAAAACACACACCTTCTTTACTCTTTTCGAGCTCAAGATTATTTAAAAGTGGATTCAGACTATTGGGAAAAAAAAGGGTTGCTTCACAATAACGACTCAAACTAAAGCCTTCTTGTGCATAAATTCAATTAAATATATGTTGGATGAGTTTTCCTTGTGCTTTATTTGTGATATTTCAGTCATTGGCTATTTTCTAAAGCAGAGAAATGTTCAAGGATGATATTCTTTTCCAAAAATATATAGGGTATTGTAGCTGCTTCACAATCTGGAAAGGAAAGCTTTTGGTTGTATCTGCTGCCTTCCGGAAATCTTCAATTTTATGATGCTTCCCTTTGAAACTGGTTTGGATTGTTGTTGTAGTGTTAATGTTTTGCTATATTATGTCAATTACTCTGCTTAATGATCCGTGAAGTTTCAATAGTGTCTTATCCCTTCTTCTGTTTCCTTGTTTGTTGTTCTCTCCTACACTGTAGATCATAATGCGGTTGCCAGATGATGCAGAGGTGAGTGATGAGCTATGGGATCAGGTCATAGATAGCATGATGGTCCGTATGGGAGACAAGATACCCATTGTTCGTACATTTGCAGTTAGAGCTCTTTCACGCTTTGTGAATGATGCTGAGAACAGAGACATCCTTGAATCATTCCTTCAGACGCTGGATTCAGAGCAAAATGCAGTACGTGTTTTGATTACCTTGGATTAGTAAACTGCCCAGGAAAATCTTCTGTCTTATGCCTTTTATATGTTAGAAGCTCTACTGAATCAGCTGCAAAAATGCAGGATGTTCGAAAGACTATTGTCCTGTCATTACCCCCTTCTAATGCAACATCACCAGTGATAATTAGTTGCACTCTTGATGTGAGTGAGTCTGTACGAAAAGCAGCTTATTTTGTGTTGGCCAATAAGTTCCCTGTCCAGAGCCTCAGGTAAGTCCACTTTCTCTCTTTAACACAAAAAAGGCTTTCATTTTATTCTGCCTCCAACACGTGGAGTGAGAAAATAGTAGTTAGAGCTATGAAATTTAGTTTGATAGGAAACGGTAGAAAAATAAGGATGTGATAGGTTGTAAGTTTGCAATGTTTGGTTTGATTAATATAAATGGATAAGAGAAGAATAAAATTGGGAGGGTGCGGTCCTTGTTAAACTCCCATCTTACTTCCTCACCATACCGCTGGAAATTTGAGAGAAACAAAGCTGATAAGTTGTAATATGTCTATTTCCTTATCCAAACATAGGCAAAAAGGGTCAATCCTTTTATTTCCTTGTTATTAAGCCAAATAACAAGAACGAGTTAAACACACTGGTTACCAAACTGATAGGGCGCTAATCATGAACTCTAATAGATCCATTTTTCTTCTGAAGCAACATAATGAAAACGAAATTCATACTGCCCCCAATCACGCCCTGCTCGTGAAACTCCTCAATTATCCCAGTAGGGTTGTATTTTATAATCTTCCAACAGTCTTGGAATAATATCATAGTGAAACCATGAGCTGGTGCCTTCCCTTGATCCATTCTAAACATTGTGCTTTTCACCTCCTCTTCATTAAAAGACTTCTCAAGCCAACGCCTTTAGGTGCACACGTATCTGGTCCCTCTCCAATCCCTCAATAAACAGCCTCTCCAACTCCCCCTCCATGAATGAGGAAGCATAAAACTCAGTAATTTCTTGACTAAACTTCCCAAAATTAGAGAAAATATCATTTGAATCACTCTCTTGACAAAGATCTTTCTCCTCACATACACCACCTTGAATAGTTTAGAATTGGCGTCCCTCCTTAGCCCACTTCACTTTGAAGCATAATATAGCAACATGCATACAGGCACTAAACAAGCAAAGATTGTCGTAATATAACATAAGACATGCATTCTTGTATCAGCTTTTGCAATAATCATGTTTAAAGTAATGCTAAAAAGGTGTGAATTGATAACCAAAGCTACAAGCAACATAAAATAAGTGTAGAGAGATGTCATATGACGAAGTGTAGTTGAGTGATCTGATCATGAATAGAGAATTACATCATATATCGAACTCTAATTCAGTATACTTGGGTCATTCTTATGGGGCTCAATACCATCTCAGCATCTCTCTCTCTCTCTCTCTCTCTCTCTGTTAACAATTTCATCATGTCTTTTCCCCTCACCTTCTAATAATCAAGTTTTGGCATATTTGCTGTGACAATAGCGCCAAATTCCCTGTTACCAAGTGTACAATTTTCTAGTGAAAGCTTTATCTGCTTTTTTATGATGTTCACTTCAATTGATTCATTTATAATGTTTCCTGTCAGCATCAAGCTGAGGGCATTAATACTTCAGAGAGGACTGTCTGATCGTTCTCCAGCAGTTGTGAAGGAATGTTTGAAGTTGATAAAAGATGAATGGTTAAGCAAATGTTGCAATGGTAACTCTGTTGAACTTCTCAAGTATCTTGATGTTGAAACGTATGAGATGGTTGGTGTTTCTGTTATGAAAGCTCTTTTAGGGGCTGGGATGGTTAAGCTTGATGGCAGTGAGAGGATACAACGGTTCAAAGAATTATTGGGTGATGAAGCTGGAGGTTTGTTGAGCTAGCAGCCTTTTGTTTCTACATATTATATTTTCATATTAATCTTATGAATATGTCTTGTATACACTATTGATGTTTTACTTTTCTTGTTTGGAGCAAGCTACAACAAATGTTTTGAGATCACCGCTGTTTCAGAGAACTTGTATGCTGATTAGCTAACTAGATATTGAAAAACTATGGCGTTATCAACCTTTGTGGTTCTTGTGGGAACCACTTGGTTTTAGGAAAACATTGTTTCTCTGCTATTTCACAGTATACATTAACTTCATATTTTCAAATTCTGCAGATTTGGGTGATTGCAACCCAAGCATGGAACTGTTGGAACCAGAGACTGCTCTCTATTGGAGGGTTGTGTGTCAGAACTTGCAGACCGCGGCACAGGTAAGCAGCCAGCCTTTTCTTANAACATAAGACTTTCTTCCCCATTCTTGTCTCTTTCTGCCATCTCTTTGACATATTTTGTCCAATAATTTAATGACTCTTGAGCACTTCAGTACAGTATACTGCGGTCTTCCTTGAAAAGTTTGTAGGGTTTTTCTTAAATTGAGTTCTTGCCTGAGTTTTCCATATGATATATACTAAAAAGGGTTCGGACATTGCTTACAGCTTGTAAATTTTCTTCTCTTTTATCCTTATCTACAATAATAGGTCTTTCGATAAACTAGAACATATAAATGAACTTAAGGGAATTGAATCTTTTTGTTAGTGTGTTTAGATTATTTGCTTACTATTGCACAAATTTTGTGAAGTTTGCTCACAATTATACAAGGTTCTGTGGAAGTTCAAAAAAGGCATAAAATCTATGGTCTTTCATCTTTTACTTTCCCCTGACCAGAAGAAAGTTATATTGTACTAACATTTATAATAAGTCTGGTCACCTCTCAATGACTTAGTAGCTTAACGTAGTTTCATGATGAACACAGTAGGGATATAGGAAGTGAGAATTGGTTTCTAACATCTTTGGGGCTACTGAAGTAGGGGTTGCACATGTTGCTGATCCAAAATTTGAGGTTTTTATTTTCACCAGTCTGAGTATAGTCAATTTCGGATAAATTCAGACATTTGGATGAAATTCAGTCCAATCCAGTCCATTAGTACCTTAAAGGTTATAAGAGCAATAATGGATACCAAAATAGTGATTGAAGTTGCACAAATATCATACGATTATGCATACAACTCAAAAATCATTATGAGGCCTTTTTGCAGTCAAACCAAAAGTCTAAGAACAATATGGAAATGAAACACATAATAGCTTCTGTAACAGAATTACTAATACAATAACAGAATACTTGGAAAAACATGCAAAGTTCAAAGTTGTGAGACTGGACAGTGCTTCTTGCTTAAATAAACTACATTACTGCTGCTTTAGTTCAAAGAGCTAGTGAAGTAGGTAGGGTTGAGATTTTGCTATAGCTTTGGATGTTAAAGTACAAGGGGAACTTTGGTGTGTTTTTGATAAATATGACGGGTAAAATTTGTAGTAGAGTCGATTCATTTATCAAGCAACTTAATTTGGATTTGTGGGGTAAGATCAAAGTAGATTTAACTACCAAAGACAAATGCATATCTGCACACACACTACGGGATGGAAGAGATAAAAGAGGGCCACCTTTATGGAAGGGTTCCCAATCCTCAACTTCCCAAGCCTTGAATAATCTACTCATTAAAGATCTTCAAATATAAACTATCATATGCATTACGGTTCTTAATTTGAATCTTATATGCAGTAAAAAGTATCTAACAGTTCAATCCAATCTGAACCAGGACGTCTTTGAGTATTTGATCATATTTGGATAGGGTTGGATAAGATTGACTTTGTACGACCTTGCAATTATTAGTTCACACATTTTAAGAAATGTAGAGAAAGAACTTAGTGTAACTCATATTCTTTTGGTAGTGGTATCATTTAACAAATACTAACTTATGCCCACGTGCTATGCACAGGTTATAATCATAGTTGGCATATTTTAGGGCCACAATATTACATATTTTGTTTGCTTCCCCCCCTCCTATTTCCTCGATGAGTTGACACACCTATAGAATTACATATTTAAAATTTAGGAGCATTCATATGTATATCTTAAAGTCAAATTTGAAGCATGAGGCCATATAGACTAAATATACTAATATTTTTTTTTTTTTTTTTTTGACTTACTCCAATTACAAATAAGTGTCATCTCCGAATTTTGAGGTGACACTTTGGCCATAATTTAGTTTCTAAAGATATTAAAAAAAAAGGATTTTTTTGTGAAACACTACCTTTTATCATACCCACTTTGTGAATAACTACCTTTTAAAAGAAAGTTTGCGAGCAACTACCTTTTAAGATCACTTTTCTTGTAAAATGATACTTTTGGCCGGTTTCCGGTGAAATATTTAGTAAAATCCCGAAAACACCCTCACGTGAGCCACCTAACCCTCACCCATCTATCTCCGAGCTTTATTTCGATAAGAAAATGGAAGATCAAAGCAAAGGATGTAGAATCACGAAAAGATTAGAGAGGAGAGAACAAAGGAAGAGGAAGAAACAGGGGAAGGGTGAGGGTTTAAGTGGCTCACGTGACAAAACATGAGGGTATTTTGGGATTTCACTCAAAATTTAGTCGGAATCCAACCATAAGTATCATTTTACAAGAAAAGTGATCTTAAAAGGTAGTTGTTCGCAAACATTGTTTTAAAAGGTAGTTATTCACAAATTGGGCATGATAAAAGGTAGTGTTCCACAAAAAATCCTAAAAAAAGATAATTTGAAATTACATTATTGAAATTAAAATATAACAATATGATTAACATGTCATGAATCAAGATAATTTGTTAAACTAATGGTCCAAATTGACACGCAAACCCAAATAGGACACTTATTCCTGAATAGAAGTAGTAATAAACAACTACAATACGATATATTACTAATAAGCATCACAAATGCCTTCAAAAATTTAGATAGTGGTATTAGTGTCCTTAACTCGAGAAAGAATAAAAGTCGTTGGAGACATGAAAAAATAACCTAGGTTATTATGACTATTCCTTATTTTGTATAAAAGTAGAAACTATTTAGTGATTTCATGATACATATTAGCATCTATAAGCATTCTCTATCTGTGATGACAGGCGAAAGGCTCTGATGCAGCTGCAACAATGGGCACTGAAGCTGCAGTATATGCAGCAGAAGCTTCTGACAGCAATGATCTCCTGGAGAAAGTGCTCCCTGCCACAGTTTCTGATTATGTGGAATTTGTCCAAGCACATATTACTGCAGGTTGGTAAAGTACATTGGGCTGACCTTATTTTTTTTGTGGTGCATCATCTAACAAAAGATAATTGTTTCAGGACCAAATTACCGCTTTGTGTCTCGACAACTACTGCTGCTTGGTGCACTGCTTGATTTCTCTGATACCACAATCAGGAGGATCGCCAGCGCATTTATCCAGGACTTGCTGCGTAAGCCGCTAGAGTATGAAATGGACAGCAATGGTGACAGGATTGTCATAGGGGATGGTATCAATCTTGGTGGGGACAGAGACTGGGCTAATGCTGTTGCGGGGCTGGCAAAGAAAGTTCATTCCGGTGTTGGAGAATTTGAAGAAGTTATTCTTGGGATTGTAGAAGAACTTGCTAGGCCTTGCAGGGAAAGAACTGCTGACTTCATGGAATGGATGCATTGCTTGGCTGTCATTGGTCTGCTTCTAGAAAATACAAAATCTTTTCGTTTGCTACAAGGGAACGCCATTGAACCTATTGAATTTCTGAACTCGCTGCTGCTTCCAGGGGTATGACCTTATGAAATCATCTCATTTTATTACTTTTCTTATCCCCC
Organism: Mesembryanthemum crystallinum; assembly: GCA_030267885.1. NCBI lineage: Eukaryota > Viridiplantae > Streptophyta > Magnoliopsida > Caryophyllales > Aizoaceae > Mesembryanthemum > Mesembryanthemum crystallinum. Next base: position 1,609 of record BSSO01002256.1, on the reverse strand, counting down.
TCCACATTCGCATTATCAGTACTCAGAACTAACTGATTGAAACCTGAATGTAGGCCAAGCACCTTAACTTGGATGTGCAAAGAGTTTCTGTCAGATGTCTTGGTCTTTATAGTTTATTGGAAAGAAAGCCAAGTGATGATATAGTGAAGCAGCTATGCCTTTCATTTGTCAAGGGCCCTTCTCCAATCAGTTTGCTTGCTGGCAAGGGATTGATAGACCTTGTAATGTGGCATGGTCCTCAAGAAGTTGACAGAGCTTTAGGACAAGATTTTCTCTCTCAAGTCCAAGAAAATGAAATGCTTTTTACTCCTAATATGTGCAGTACGAGTGGTGATGTTGATGTTGGAGTATTTAAACTCTTATATGTTGGACTTGAAAGTGATTTTTTGGGGAACTCTTCTAATGCTGAGGAGGATGAATCTGTACAAGGTGCTATAGGGGAGGGTATTGCAAAGATTCTGCTGCTAAGTGAGAAGTATCCTGACATCCCTTCTTCCTTCCATTCCCTAATCTTAACCAAGTTAATCAGCTTGTATTTCAGTGAGGAAAACCATGAACTCCAAAGGTATGTTATCATATTCTTTGTGGTGATCCTCGTAGAGCTGCTTTTTGGGACATGCTTTAGCTTCTTTCTTTTCTTCATAGCAGGTTGAAGCAATGCCTCTCTGTGTTTTTCGAGCACTACCCTTCTCTGTCAGCCAATCATAAGGCAAGCGAGAAACATGCTAATATATGATATATCTTGAATACAGAAGTGTTAGAATTACATCATTTGGTGGCATAACCTCTTGTAATTCTTTTATTTTGATATCCAGAAACATCTTTCCAAGGCCTTTGTTCCAGCTGTGCGTGCAATGTGGCCAGGAATTAATGGGAATCAAGGAGGATCTCCTGCCGTGATATCTAATATGCGTAGGCGTGCAGTCCAAGCATCACGATTTATGCTGCAGATGATGCAGTCCAAGTTGTATCAAAAGGAGGCTGATAATAATGAAAAGGACCTGCCAGAGGACAGTGTAGGTTCTGTAGAGAATTCTCATGAATTTGTGACTGGAGAGGAGGGTCTTGCTATACGCATTGCTGCTGAGGTAATTGCTTAATATTTCATTCTCACATGTAATTAAAAAGTGAGGATACATTTTTATTACTATTTTAAAAACTTAACTGAACTCAACTTCATTAGTATCTCATATATCAGTACAGCTGATGACTTTGTGGTATACCTGGCAATCGGGTCGTTCGGGTCGGGTCATTAACGGGTCGGCTCGATAGCAGGTCGGGTCATTAGCGGGTTGGGACGGAATCAGGTCAGTCATTTTAGGGTCAGGTTAGGTTACGGGTTGACCCAACTGGTTGAGGGTGCTCTTTTGTCTCCATTTTAACGAGAGTTTTCCATCGTTTATTCCAAAAATAAAAAATAATGGACCTTAGTTTTCTATTTGCTTATACTTACTAATGATAATTCTACTAAGGAAAAATTTCAAAAAGGGTGCCCGAGATTTGGTGTAATATCAAAAAGGGTGCCCGAGGTTTGCATATTCCCATTTAGGGTACCTAACATTTGAATTCATTTTCATTTAGGGTCCGATGACTTGACAGTGTTTAATTT
>BSSO01002255.1:0-19917 GCA_030267885.1 Mesembryanthemum crystallinum | reverse complement strand
AGAAAAGCAGATCGAAAAAAGTTCGAAGAAAGAGAAAACGAAGAGCAGACACGTCGTTGCCGGCGAGTCAACCACCTGCTCAGGTGGTTCTTGTCGATAGGCTAGACGATTACGGGTTGCTTCCCCTTTTTCTTCCACTTCTCTTCTTTGTTTTCCTTTAAGTCTCCAACAATGACAGAGAGGCGTCGCCTCCAATCGCCTCGCGACTCGCCGGAGGCGCCTTGAGGCGCGCGCCTCCTGGGATCGCATCGCCTCAGCCATAGGAGGCGTTTAGGCTGGCGCCTCACTGCGCCTCGCGCCTCTTTTTAAAACTAAGATATCTGCCACTACAACATTATTAATGAGAGAGCAACAAATGTTTTTCCATACCCCTCCATGTCTTGGTTTGAAAAGCTCATCAAAAGAGATAACCTTGCCAAGAGAATATTTTTCTGAGACCAAAGCTTTCCATAAACCTGAATCCTCCGATATAAGCCTCCAAAACCATTTGCTAAGTAATGCCAAATTTAGAACTTTGATGGAGCCAACTCCCAGACCGCCCATGTACTTTGGCATTTCGATAGTTTTCTAATGAACAAGACGAATTGGCTTACACTCCTGATTATTGCCCGCCCAGAAAAAATTCTGTTGCAGCTGAACTACTTTCTCGGCAACTTTGGCAGGTATAGGAAAAATCGAGAGATAATAAACTGGCAAATTGCTCAGCGAGGCTTTTATGAGAGTGAGGCGTCCACCCATGGATAAGATTTTACATCTCCAAACAGCTAAGTTTTCTTCCATACGATCCAACAATGGCTTCCAAAACTCTAAATTACGAGGTTTTGCACCAAGGGGCATGCCCAAGTATTGAATTGGAAGGGAGGTGGACTTATAATGGAGATTATTTGCTAGTTCGTCAACCCAGTTGCTGGACACGTTGAGGCCAATGAACGAACATTTACGAAAATTTACTTTCAAGCTCGAAGCCAGGTGGAACGAGATAAGAATCATTTCCAGTAGGGCAAAAGACAATTGTGTCGTCTGCAAACTGTAAGTGGGTGAAAGATTGGCCATTAGAGGAAACACAGAGGCCACGAAGAAGGTTAAGGTTCACTGCTTTCATCAATAAACAGTTTACGACTTCCACCGCCATGTTGAAGAGGAACGGCGAGAGAGGATCATCTTGAAGAAGACCTCTTTCCAATTTAAAGGGCTGTGTGGGAGAGCCATTCACTAGAATAGACACTGCTGCTGTTGCAAGACATCAATTGATCCAACTACGCCATTGAGGTGGGAAGTTCATATTCTCCAATACACGATCAATGAAAGACCATGAAACCGAATCAAATGCCTTATGAAAATCCAGCTTCCAAATACATGCTCTCTCCCTGTGAATCAATTATCTCGTTTGCTATTAATACCCCATCAAGAATTTGTCTGCCTCCAATGAAGGCAGTTTGTGTGTCTCCCACAATAGAGTCCATCACCATTTTTTAATCTGTTGGAGAGGAGTTTGGCAAGGATTTTATACATTGAGCCAATCATGCTAATGGGACGGAACTCCTTTAGTTCAACAGGGGATTTAACTTTCGGAATGAGGCTAATGAATGCGATGTTCATGTTACTCGGGAAATCACCTGTCAACCAGAAATGATCAACGAGCTGAAAAATATCTGATTTTATTGTATTCCAAGCGCTTTTTATGAAGTTGAAGTTGTGGCCGTCAGGGCCTGGAGCTTTTGAGCCATCGCATTGCCACACCGCATTTGTTATTTCTTCTTCACTAAATCGCTGGATTAATTTGTCAGCTTGTTCCTCTGAATTTTTTTTCAAGCCAATGTTGTGAAAAAATGGCATGCTTTCATACTCCTCTGTAAAAATTGAGTTGACGAAGTTTACTACTTCATTTCGGATTTCATGGGGCTGTGAGGTCTCTTGGCCATTCACCATGAGTTTTCCTATTCCATTTTTACGAGCTTTGTTTGAAGCTACGGCATGGAAGTAGCAAGTGTTTTTTTCTCCTGCCTTTAACCATCTGGTTCTTGCAAGCTGAGCCCAGTATGACTCTCTTCGTTTACTCCACTTCCAGAGCTCAGATACATCTTGCTTCCTTGCTTGTATTTCATCTGGGGATAAAACTTTGGTTGAAGCAATTTTATCCAGTGTTCAACAACCTTTTCCATTTGATCCATCTTCAAGTTAGTGTCTCCAAAATCAGTTTTGTTCCACTCCTTGATTCTTCTTTTTCAGACTCTTCAGTTTCTCGCCAATAGAGGTAACCCCTGAACCCACTGCAGACGGCTCATCATTCTAAACATGCTCAACCAATTTTAAGAATCCCGGATGATCAAGCCATGTGTCTAAAAACCTGAAGGGTTTTGGACCCCAATCAATGGTCTCCGTTGTCACCAAAATCGGACAATGGTCGGAGAGACCTCTTCGGAGCAATAAGGAAGAGATGAAAGGAAATGCTGATAGCCATTCAGTATTAATGAAGGCCCTGTCTAATTTGCTCATTGAATTTCCTGTAAACCACGTGAATATCCCCCCCTTCTGGTCAATCTCCATCAGCTACAAGTTGGATATGAGACCCCTGAAATCATCAACTCCTAGTGCATGTACTATGTGACTAAAACGCTCATCATCCCGTAAGATCTCGTTGAAGTCACCCAATATTAACCAAGGTTGTGTGCTTTGATCCCATTCACTTTTAAGCTCCGACTAAACCACCTGTCTTCCATTCACGTCGGTTGGGGCATAGACAGATACAATACAACACTCAAGGTCTTTTTCAACCAATTTTCCTTTCAGGGCAATCCAATTAGTTGCAATTACCTGCGAGGAGACTTTAGAAAAAGATGGACTCCAAACCATAATAATACCACCCGAGGATCCTCTTGACGGAGCAAATCTCCAAACAAGGTCATCTTCTTTCCAAAACATCGAGATGTCCTTGACCTTGAACGCTTCGTACTTAGTCTCTTGTATGCAGATCATACCAGGATTATATTTTTTGATCAAACGCCTAATCTGCCATTTAAGCCTTTGATGTTCCAAGAAATAATCTTCATGATGAATGAAAATACACCCGACTCAGAATTGGGATAAACAGAACTTAATCCCTTTTAGACTTATCCCACTCGTCTTTCTCATCCTTAAGAATAATCTTGATCCTTTTGAGCATGTCTTCATCTCTGTCTTGATATGTTATTCCCGATTTTTTTTGCTAGCCCAAGAATTGCAAAGGGGTTGCTGGATTCAGATGATCTGTCAACATTTCGATGACCCATGACAATAGGGCCGCAACTGTTTTTTTGGGCAATCTCCGAGGCAAAAGCCGTCTGCTTCTTTTCTCTCTTTCTCTGTTTTACTTCTTGTTTTTTCTTGCGATATGCTGCTAGTGTTTCAAACGTGCTGATGGAGTCCAGGCTTGAAGTGGATTGGACTAAAGGGGAAGGCTCAGCTGAAAAGCTGTTGGGCCTGATAAATAAGCCCTCTTCGTTTACAACCCTCGTTACCTCTGGAATTACTATCTACTGCTGCCTTTCAATCAAATGCAGTTCCATTCCCTCATGACTCTGTTTTCCAAACGTTGTGTCAGCATCCTCGACCCCCACCCCAGTCTCATAACATATTCTAAACCCTTCAAATTCATTGTTGGGTGAAGCATTCTCTAATAATTGCAATGTCTACTGACTGACCTTATTTTCTACCAGATGATTAATGCGTGGCTCCACAATGCCCTCGTCGAAGCCGCCAAAATTCACTACACTTTTTGAAATTACGTTGACATCATCTTCCTCATGTGAACTAATGACATCATTTGTATCGCCATTCTCTTCATCTCCATTACTGCAATGCTTGGACTCTATACCACCAATTTCTTCCTCGCTTCCCAACGATGAGGAGGTTTCTGATTGACGAAACATGTTGCTCTCCTGAATGCTTTTAACTCCATTGATGAAAGGGGCTGAGGGTTCTTCAATGACTGAAATATGGTGGTGTTTTTTCTTGAAGTTCAAAGAATATTTTGCTTTCTATTTTTGAGCATGCAATCTGTAATCACAGGGACCCTGCATATTTCAAATGATGATAACTGAGATGTGGCTCTGTCAAAGGATATTACTTTCCCCCATACACTCTCAATTCTTATTATATTATCCCTAGACCAACCATTGAGGGGCAAGCCATAGATTGATAGCCACTGAGCTGTCTCCAAATCATCCCAGGCTTTATAATGGCTATACCACTCATCCATCCATTCTGTATAATCATGTTTCACTTCTTCAAGCCATTCCTTTGATTCAAAGGTTAAAAGATGCATCAAGCCTCCCATTGATCTCACGGTGAAACCTCTAACCCCATCAACAAGCATCTCAGCTTGGATCGTATCAACTGGTGTTATGCTATGTGCAACGCACACAAGAATTCTTCCTAGCCATTCCAAGTTTTCTTCCGATTCTTCCCCTTTTAGAATGAAGGTGGACTCGTCTTCTAACTCGATAGGCTAAAGATCCCTTCGCGCCTCCGCGCCTTTTCAACTTCTTCACCAAGCACCTCATTACTTATAATTAGATCATCATCAATTTCCTGGGATTTGGGAATTAAAGTTGCTTGTTTCTTCCCTGCTTTTGTTAGTACTTCAAGGAATGACCATTCATCTCTTGTTGCATTCTCCTTCACAGGGGGTGATTTTCTTGGTCATTGGACACTTGAAATTCCAGCGCTGTATCCTCCAGGTTTGCAGTTGATTGAGGTGGCGCCACAGGACGGAAGCTGGGCACTGCTTCTTCCTTATGTTTGTTGTTGTGGCATGTCCTCTCCTTTGGCTGCCGTTCAAATCTAGCATATTGAACTTTGAGCCTTGCCCCTCCAAAGGGTCTCCCATTCTCATTCCTTATTGCTTTTTCAGCTTCCATCTGGTTTTGGAATCGCACGAAGGCGAAATGGAATTTGCTCCTGCCTCTAAGCTTCCGTTGGACAAAAGTGTCAATTACTTTGCCGTAATTCTGAAAGATTTCTCTCACTGCCATATTGTTTGTGTTCATGGGGAGTTTGTCCACAAACAAAGTGGTTGAGGATCCCGTACTCTTGGGTTGATGTCCCATTCTACTCCTTTCATTGTAAGGTTGTGACTAGGCTTGCTGATTTCGCCCCGGCCTTTTGGTTTTTCACTCCATTCTAGTCCCTTCTTTGTTGTATGATGCTCTCCTGTTTCTTCTTCTTGTTACTAATTTCCAGCCATTTTCTACATCAATGTTCTTTTGCCTCCAAAGAGATTGCCTCGCGTAGAGGTTTCTAGGCAAGCTTCTTCTTCTTTGCTCTCCATGTCTTATTTCGCCTCTCTTTCTCTCTCTACCCCTTTCTCTCTCCATTTTTACTTTTTTACTTTTTTACTTTTTTACTCTTATCTAACTGAATGAAGGATAATATAATGCATCCTATTATATGCCGTGGGAGAGAAAGAGGGGAGTTAGAGAGAGAAAAAGGGGGATGAAGAGCACTTAGGTCACTGGAGGTTTGCGAGAACAAAACCTTTTGCTCACCATGAGAGACCACATGAGAGAAGATGAATATGACTTTGGATGGAAAATAGGTATGAGGATAAGCCATCAGAGGCAAATTGATAGGAGAATGATTATAATTTTCATTGACAACATTTTGAAACAAGTTCCAATCAAGGACTTGAAGGAAATATTTGAGGAATTTGGTGAGACATAGGATGTTTATATTTCAAGAAAAGAGCGACGGGATACAAATCTTTTATTTGGCTTTGTAAGGTTCAAGAATGAAGATGAGGCTTAGGAGGCAATTGAAACAACAAACGGCATGTCGTTGAAAGGAATAAAAGTGTATGTCAAGATGGCTAGATTTGGGAAAGGCAATGAGGCTACAACCTTCAAACCTCATCAGAAGGTTGTGAGAGTGCATAGAAGAAACTTAGTAAGTTTTCTTGGAGACATGCGTACAAAGGAAGGTCATACATGAAAGTAGCAAACAGAAAGAAAAATGCTAAACATGGGAGCTAATGATGAAAGGCAAAGAGACATCAGTTGAAGACTAGTTGTACCAAAATAGCAAATATGCATTACGACTTAGAGGAGAAAACTACCTTGTTTAATAGTCTATCATATTTAGAAGATAAAGGCAACCAAATGGGCATTGATCAAGAGAATCATATAGCAACTGATACACTGGTCCTCAAGATCAGCACTACGTGTCGAAAGAAAGAGGGGGCGGAAAAAAGGAACAAGAAAAAAATAAAAAACAAAGCAAATTGTCACAAAAAAAGAGATTTACTTGAACGAAAAAAATGTCGTGTAAGAGTTAATTTAGCAACGAAGTAAATGTTCAAGATGACTTAGCATGACATCCCTTTCTTCAAAGGTTTGTTTCAATGAGCCCATCACTCGAGAAGAGGTTAATCGCCTCTTTGATGATTTCAAGGAAGGGATGCACCATTGGTTATCTCAAGCGAAAGTGTAAGAATTGCTAAAAAGGGTTAGCGTACATCAATTTATTATCTCAAGTGAAAGGGAGAGGAGTTGCTTGAAAAAGTTGATTCGATGATCCATTGGTCGTGCTTTTTTTGAAAGGGATTTTTTAATTTTTTTTGTTTCCTATTAGGTATTTTTCTTAGTTCTTTCCCTTGGTTGTTTCGTTTCTTGGATGTTTTTTTTTAGATTCTTTTGAGCAACACCTCTCCATTTTGGCTTGACGCTTGCTACATTTTATTAATGATATCGAATCCTATGACAAAATTTGGGAATGTTCCGTTGTTCCTTGCCTATGAATTACAACCTTTATATAGGCTACAGTACCAGAACTTACAAGTGTATCAAATAAGCTACATAAATAATATTTCATAGAAGATAATATGGCTAAAATCTCGCCAAATCTTGCTGATATCTTGCTACTAAAATCTCGCCAAATCTCATTCGTATCCCGCTAATACTCCCCCTCAAGTTGGAGCATGTAGTGAACAAATGCCCAATTTGCAAGCTAGAAATTCAAACTGTCTTTTGCCCAATGCTTTAGTGAAAATGTCAGCAAGATGGAGATCAGAACTTATGTAAGCTATAGATATGCCATTAACTGCTCATGAATAAAGTGGCAATCAATCTCTACGTGCTTCGTTCGTTCGTGAAATACATGATTAGAGACAATATGAAGAGCTGCCCGATTGTCACAGAAAAGACGCATAGGTTGTTGATGAAACACACCAAGATAGGCCAATAATGATTTTAACCATAGAAGCTCAAATGTAGTTGTAGCCATCGATCGATATTCAGCTTTCGCGGTTGAGCGAGAAACAGTATGTTGTTTTTTGGTCTTCCAAGAAATAGGGGAAGAGCCAAGCATAACAAAGTACCCAGAGAGGGAACGTCGTGTTAGAGGACAACTCGCCCAATTGGAATCACAGTATGCATAAAGTTGAAGGTCACTATCAGAACGCAATAATATACCACGCCCTGGATCTTGCTTGATGTACTGCAAAACACGAACTACAGCCTCATGTACACCTCCTTGTCAAGGTCTCCATGTAGAAATGCATTATTAACGTCAAGTTGATGAAGCTCCCAATTTTTGGCAATAGCTACAGCAAGGAAGGCCCGAACACTCATCATTTTAGCTACTGGGGCAAAAGTTTCTGTGAAATCTTCACCTGCAACCTGACCATTTCTGGCAATGACTAGACGAGCTTTGAAGCGCTCGATTGTCCCATCGGAGTTATATTTGATTTTGTAAAACCATTTGCCAGGAATAGCCTTCTTACCGGGAGGAAGATCGGTAATAAGCCATGTATTATTTTGTTCAAAAGCCTGTATCTCTTTTCTCATCGCTTCACGCCAATGAGATCAGTCATAACTTCCTTGTAAGAACGAGGCTCAACACCTACAGTTACAGCTGCTAAAAAATTCCTGTGCGCTAAAGAGAATTTAGAACATGTGACATAATTAACAATGGGATACGGAGTACCTGAGGTGCTACTGGCTTGAGTAGGCAGCAACAAAGGGGTAGGCGTACAAACAGTGTTGCATTGGTAATCGGCGGAGATATCCAGAAGGTCTTCATTGACGCTGGGTACGACTAAGAGCATTATTGATTATACCTTGTCCGCCACTGTCTTCAATTGTTGGTACTACATTACTCTCCCCAACACCAGTACTTACAACCTCACTCCCTCTTTTGTCCAAAGCCATAGGACCTGTAGGTAACATAAGCTGCTGCACACTAGTAGAGGGAAAGTTGGCAGGAGAAGTAATTGTATCAATGGTGCTGGTACATTTTGTGGGTGTAGAGCTGGTGGGTGACATCTCAATAGGGAGTGAAGGGCTAGTAGATGGCGTGTCAATAGGGGATGAAGGGGCATCATCATAGTTAGGTAAAGTATGAGGCAACGAAGGTGCAAGGGAATTTGTGCGTACATGAGGGGTTTGAGCAAATGGGAAGACATCCTCATGAAATCTAACATCCCGAGAAATAAAAATATCGTGGGTTTCAATATCATACAACCGCCACCCTTTTTTCCCATGAGGATAACCGAGAAAAATATATTTTCTACTACGAGGTGCAAATTTATCCCATGGTTTAGGCCGAGGATGGGCATAACACAAGCACCCAAAAATCCGTAAATGAGCATAATTGGGCTGGGTTTTGAACAAAATTTCATGTGGGGTTTTTCCTTGAAGTATTTTAGATGGTGTACGTTTGATAAGATGTGCAGCAGTGAGAACACATTCACCCCAAAATGTAATAAGGAGATTAGCTTGAAATCTTAGTGCCCTGGCCATATTCAAAATATGTTGATGTTTTCTTTCAACTCGCCCATTTTGTTGGGGAGTATCTACACAAGAAGTTTGATGCAACATACCAAGTTCATCATATTGTTTTACCAAGGACTTCTCCCCAAATTCTGCCCCGTTATCAGTACAAATTATTTTGACACGCTTATCAAATTCAGTACAGACCATGGCTAGAAAGTTTTTAACAAGGTCAACTGTTTCACTTTTCTCAATCATTAAAAACACCCAAACAACACGACTAAAATCATCCACAATCGTCAAAAAGTAATGTGCACCAGTAAGTGACGCCGTAGTATAAGGTCCCCAAATATCACAATGAATTAATTCAAAACAGTCCTGACTATGAATGTCACTAATAGGAAAAATACTACGTGTTTGTTTAGCCCGATAAAAAATATCACTACTTTATTACCACTATTGTGTTTGGGAATAACTGAGAGAAAATAGAGACTTTGACTTGAAGGGTGACCCAGTCGTCTGTGCCACAATTCTCGCGAATTACTTCCATGGACAGCAGAAATAGAATTTGGGATGGGCTTGTACACATACACCCCCTCTTGCTGCTTACCCAGACCAGTCGGCATCCTCGAGATGGGGTCTTGTATCACACAAAGCCTATTAGTAAATGTCACATTACAATTTTTCGAATGTATTAGTTGTGCAACAGAAATTAAATTGCAACTCAAATTAGGCACATATAATACATCATTGAGAACAAAATTGGGACCCAAAACAACAGATCCACGTTTAAGTGCAGTGGTTTGAACACCGTCAGGAAGACCAACAGGAGAAGGCACAAAGTTTTCTATATTCGTCATCAAATCAAGTCGACCTGTCATGTGACATGAAGCTCCACTATCAGTAAGCCATTTAGGAAGGGGCGGTTCACCCTTACCAGAGAGAGTCTCGACACCCGATTTAGAGGGCTCAATAAGAGTGAGGAGACGTTGGATCACATCGGGAGTCAAGGCTGAAAGTGCTGCTGAATTGTTTGACGAAGCTACTTGATTGGCATAAGTTGTGGTTCCTGGAATCTAGGCAGCATGTGCTGTAGCAGGTGTTGGTGAACTTCGAGGGATGTTCCTACCTTTTCCTTTGCCCTTTGAGTTCCTTTGCGGATATCCCACAAGCTGATAGCATCTACTAATATCATGACCCAGCTTATCACAATGACTGCACAGGGGCGTTCAGGTATTGCCCCTCCGTCAGTTGTTCGTTGCGTCGTTGAAGTCTGGATTTTTGCAGGAGCTTGGACCGCAAAGCCTACTGCATCCGCACGTTCATCACGGGATCGAGCGATAGCCTTATGTGCCTCCTCCTGGGTCATCATGGCATACACTCTGTTAATAGAGGGCAATGTAGTAGTATTTAATATTTGAGTTCGTATAGTCCCAAATGTTGGATCATCGAGACCCATTAAGAACTAATACACATGGTCCTTTTCAGTCTCCTCGAGCAAGTACTTGGTCACCGGGCATTTGTCACCACCGGGAAAAACGGGTATTGTCTTATTTGCTTCTAACTCGTCCCATACGGCGCGAAGCTTGGTATATTACGCAGCCACAGATGATCCTGACTGTTTTATTGATGGCATTCCAGACTTCAATTGATACTGACGCGGTATATTTTCCACCGAATACCTTTCCCTAAGGTCACCCCATAATTATTTGGCTGACTCAAAATAAGGAATAAATGGTTGAAGTTGCGGGTCGATAGTATTGTGGATCCACCCGGTTATCATTGAATTACATGTTTTCCACACAAATGCTTCATCCGACTCTCTATCTTGAGGCTTCTCAATTGTTCCATTAATAAATCCCAATTTGTTTTTCGCCTTCAAAGAGTTTTTCATGGCCTCCAGTTGTCATAGTTTGCCTCTCCTCGCAACACCACATTAGTCAGCTAGATCCCCGAATTATCCGAAGCGTTCAAGTAAAAGGGTGACCATGGGTCTGTCACTTTGAGGGGCTTTGACATGATGATGTACAAAGATGATGAACGTGGGAAGGGCTAGGCTTCACCGGTGACAATTGGGAATAGTAGTCGGCTTGTGGGAGGGAAGAATTCTAGGCCCAAGATTTGCTCTAATACCATGACAGAATTGGGAATGTTCCATTGTTCCTTGCCTATGAATTATAGCCTTTATATAGGCTACAATACTAGAACTTACAAGTATATCAAATATGCTACATACATAATATTTACATAGAAGATATTATGGCTAAAATCTCGCCAAATCTTGCTGATATCTTGCTATTAAAATCTCGTTAAATCTTGCTGATATCTTGCTACTAAAATCTCGCCAAATCTCATTGGTATCCCGCTAATATCCTAATTATCCAAAAAAAAAAGGAGGGGATGCACCAAGCCCTGAATGAAGGAATGCTTGAATAAACAAGACCGAAGCTAGGGACATCCCATCCTTGGCAAAAGGAGAAACAACCTGGTGCAAGTAACTAAGTATGAAGACAATTACCCTTCCGTAGGGACTTGAGCATTCTCATCATTCTGATACACTGCCAATCCAACTCTCAAGGCACCAATATGAAGCAGATGATGGATTGTTGCTCAATAGGCACTACTGCAGGTTCAGGTGCCATAACAACTCCCGTAACTTTGAGGTGTAACTAATGGAAAGATTAAATGCCTAGAGGTTGCATTTTTTCGCCGAAGTGGTTGAAAATAGTTTATTTTTGCGCTTGATGTTGGCATAGCGTTAAGTAATCACTCTACCATACATTTAATGCTTTTATCATTTTATGTACAAACAAGAAGAACGGAGAAAATTATTTAATTCATATAATCTAAAATAAGGTAAAACCTCATAGGTGCCCTTTAATCAAACCCAAATAAGCTGCCAACACCNCCACCCCCCAAAAAAAAAGAACCTAAGATAAAACCTTCAATATTGCTTTATTTTCACAAAATTGGTTAATATTTGATAGAGCAAAAAATCGGTCTTGACCTGGTGGACCGACCTAAACTTGCGTCATCTTTGGATTCCGATTGACCATTACTCGAACTCGAAAACTACTTGAATCACCTGACTTGATTGATAGGTCTTTATATAGAAGAGAATAGCTTAATGAACAACTAAAATTTACATGTGTATAAAAATTACAATATTCATAATGAAACGAAAAACTAAACCCAATAGTAAGATAAAAATAGTTAATATTAAAGATAAAATGATGGGCTTACAATTGGAAAAGTTACTAGCCAACTGAAAAATAAATGTATACGACAAAAGAAGCGGTAAAAAATTAGGAAGCTTGTAAAGGTTTATTTCTCTTAACTTGTTTATAAAAGTTTTGACTATTTTTTAAAAATTCTAATAGTTCATTAAATTGACTTTTGCACCAAAGTCCAAGTTTATACGCTCCAACTTTTAAGACAGTCTTATGAGGTACATTTACTGTTGGTAATAGAAGTGTTGCTAAAATAAAAACAAACTAAAAAATTTGTCTTCATTTTACTCATATTTTACATAATGAAAAAGATAGAAGAACTAAAATATATTCAAAGTTTTAGGACAAGCCTTTAACAATGAGAAATAACTAAGAGTTTTACCAACAAAATCTAATCCTTGACAAGCTATCATTTTAACCACCACCTTGCCCCTCTTGTTGTTTGCAATAATCCTCACAACCTATTTCACAATTTGAGATTTCTGCACCATGTACTTGTAAGCAAACTGGCATGCAATCCTTTGCACAATCTGAAAGTGCTTCACTTTTAATGATGCAACCAATGACAAGAATTGCAACTAAAATGAAACAAATTGAATTGTTTTTAGGAGCCATTTGATTGTATTTGAACTATAAGTTGTTTGCATCAAATCAAGAAAAATGTTAGAAATCTAATATCGATGCAATAGTATTCTAAAATATCATTGGTGTTTTAGTCCAAACATAAGGAGATTACATTTGCTTATTTTAGATGGTAAAGAGAATATGGTGGCAAAGTATAAGGGACCAAATTTGACTCATTCTAACTATAGAATTTGAAAAATATATAATGAAGAGCAAACACCATGAATTTGAATTTTACATTTATATTTCGCTGGCTAATATTCAGGTTCACTAAAGTATTTTCATTTGATTAGTCAATTGCTTAAATTGGTAATGTCTTGAGTTTGAGACATACCTTGTTGAAAATTAATGCATTCTTCTATTTTATATTACTTATTCTCATTTAGTGATATTTTGTGCTATCTAGATTAGATGTGGTAAAACTAGAGCCTACATAATCTGAAACAAATTGCAAATTTTTGGAGTTTGAACAAGTATTTATCAACCCAAAGCAAAGTGATCAAAGCTCACATACGAGATTGAGAAATATTTACACACAACTATCGTCTAAAATCCAAAGTTGGCCCACTAGCGACTCAAAATATTTGTTGGAATATTAAAGTTATAAAAATCAGATTAATTTGTTATTAAATAGTTTTCAGTAATGTGCAAGTTATATCATTTCAGATTGAAGTCAGGAATGCTTGACCTATATCACAACGATAAGAGTGTCTTTTCTATTTACGTTGTAAATGCTTATTATCATCCATTTTCTGCTCAAGTTTACAAATAACACAATAACTCCATCTTAATTTGAAATGAATTTGATTTTAAACATGCAATTTTATCATTTAAATTCCTCTTAAAAAGTTTTGAAGTAACGCAAAATATTATATCAGGCGGCCTGATATATCAGGCGGAATGTACTGATAGTCCATAAAATAGTACTGGCAAGCCAAACATTGGTACTAACGACCAAAACCTAGTTTTAATTTCTTTTTTATCCAACATCACTCTAGTACTGTTTTTTACTTCTACAGTACTCCCTCCGTCCCTAATTAAAAGTGTCGCTTNCGGAGGGAGTACTATTTTTTGTTTATCCAAGACTCGCCTGATATATCAGGCGGCCTGATAAGAGAATGATTGTTGAAGTAATACCTTTCTATGTAATTTTTGCTACTACAGAAGGTTGAAAATGATTCCTAAATACCGCAAGTAGTTAAATTGGAAAGCTCTATTCAGAAGATGTATTATTGTTTAAACAGAAGCAATCAAACGACTACCTTTTTACTAAAGTCTCTTTCATAACTTTCAACGGCATGTCCAAGCCATAGACTATTGTATCTTGAGCAGCATTTATGTTAACCAAACATGAAAATGTAACAACAAATTTTGCGTCAAGAACAAATATGCCAAACAAATTATCGAATTTCTATTAATTTGAATATGGATACAATTCTCTGTATATTTTTTTGATACAAAAAGAAAAATAAAGAACCCTCTGATTCAATCTCTTCGTAAAATTTGATTCGAGGGCCGAATGGCTTGATCTTGAATGCTGGTTTGAATTGTAGTTGAATGAAGGCTTTGAGTTGTGGTCGAAGTTGCTGAATCACTTTGAATGACTTGAGAGTCTTTAAGGTGGTGCTCGGCGGAATATCGACGCTCTGTAATTTTTTGTATCTGTTTCTCTCCTAGGGTTGTCTCCTATCTATAGTGGAGAGTATAGAGAGATAAAAGTGTTTGGAAAAACTTAAATGATTTCCATTGAGTTATAACAGTATATATACAAGAAGAGTAAAGCCTAAGTTAGTAACTAATCCTAGTAATAAGGAAATAGAATAAATCAATCCTTAAGATTAGGAGAGATTAAAGGGAGAGAATACAGGAGAATAAAATCAACAATATACACAATCACATCAAACAAGATCCATAGTAATAATAATGATTATTTCCTAATACGCCCCGCAAGATGGACGGTCGTAGAGAAAGGCCAATCTTGGACATGAGCCGGGTGAACCGATCGCGGGTTAGCGGCTTGGTAAGGACATCTGCAAGTTGATCGTTGCCATTGATATGTTGAACGCGAATCGAACCCGCTTGAACTAGTTCTCGAACAAAATGAAAAGCTAATGCGAGATGCTTCATGCGAGAGTGAAAGACCGGATTAGCTGCGTATTGACTCACAATAAATTGGTGGCGTTTGAGGGACAGTCACGCCAAGTTCAGTGAGAAGTGACCGAAGCCACACCACCTCGGCTGTGGTGGTGGCTACTACGCGAAACTCAGCCTTTGTGGAGGACCGGGCTAACACACGTTGCTTCTTGGAACTCCACGAGATAGCATTACGACCGAGAAAGATGACATAGCCCGTAGTGGAGACATAGTCATCCTTATCACCCGCCCAATCGGCATCGGAAAAGGCATGGAGAACCGGAGGAGAGTGACGGTATAGTTGGATGCCATAGTTGGAGGTGCCTTGAAGATATCGGAGAAGCCGCTTGAGGGCTGTCCAATGCGTGTCAAATGGGCAGTGCATAAACTGGGACAACTTGTTGACAGCGAAAGCGATGTCAGGTCGGGTGAGGGAGAGGTATTGAAGACCGCCCACAATGGCTCAGTAGTCACCGGGATTATGGATAGGCTGGCCGTGACGTAAGGTTAGTAGTGGATGAGGAACCATTGGGGTGGTGACAGGTTTGGCGTGGTGCATGTTGTGGCGTAGGAGAAGGTCGGTGATATATTTGGTTTGGTTAAGGTGTAGGCCAAGAGAGTTGGGTATGACCTCAACACCAAGAAAATAGGAGAGGATTGGGGTTTTGGTCGAAAATAATCAGAGTGGGGTTGAGGTCCTTTAATGGTTTCGACCATAAATAGGAGAGGATTGGGGTTTTGGAATCATTATTATTACTAATAGAGAGGATTGGGCTTTTTTGATGGAGAAAAGCCTCCGAAAGATAAAGCCTTCTCCTTTTATTTAGTATAAAAATAATCATAAATTAATTATCTTTTAAGCGTGGAGAGGTAGTCTTCCCATTTGATTAGGAAACAACCATAACCCCTTTTTTTATTTCTTTAAATAACTCTATTAATTTAATAGAATTATTGATATGGAGGATATTTGACTTCCATCTCAATGTGGGTCTCTTGTGACACGTAGCAGCATTTGACTTATTAGCCGCTCGGGTTTGGGTTTGACCAGTGGCTTTAATTTATTGGTCGGTCAAAATGTCAACAATGGACCCACGCTTGCCAAGTGGCGCTTTGTAAGTGGCTAATAAATTTTGCCTCCTACAAATGCGCCCTCGAGACTTGGCCACTGACACGATTTTGAGTGTTTGGAGAGGTCAAGTCTCGAACACTTGAACTTTAACCTGCACTTTGACTTGATTTAAGAGAGTAAACCCAATGACAATTTGTATAAGCTTATCAACGACAATGTACCTAAATCTTTATGGGCCTATCTACAATGACTTAAACAAAATTGGGTAAAGCATCCAAAATCACATGGACAGTGACTTTGTTTATGACTGAGATTGTTTGGCCCGTCTCCAAGAGTAACTTCCCACTTCTAGTCGAATTTATTTTAGGAGTTTTGGAAATAATGGACTATCATTAGAATCCTAGTCCCACTCTGATTAAAGGACCTGAAACTATAAGTATTGACATTGTGATTTCAAAACCCATAAATTTGTGATGTGAAAATTTTTGGGCGAGCTGTGCTTTATTTTCACGAGGAATTGCCGCTCTCTGTCTGCTTCCTCAACCCCACAATCAGGAGGTAAATTTTTTTTTTTTTTTGTCCCCATTCACCTTGGAGATGCTGCTTAAATTCTGACAACTGCTACCATGCTCCTGCAGTAACTTCGTTGGAGAACTTTTTGACTTTTATTTGCAAATTTAACAAGGTGAGTTGATTACAACTATCATCTTGATACCCCTTATTTGATTTTTTTTTTTTAGTTGCAAGATATTGCGTCGAAGAATCACTGCATATGCTTTTATAACATGTCAAAGTTCACAAGAAGACAAAGATTCATCTTTTGCCTTTATCTTGTGTAGGCTACTGCACATATGAATTCAAAGCACCACTATGTACCCCTTTAGTTTATTCTCTTTGTATTTCTTTGTATATCATGATGATCATGAGCATTCCATTTTTTTCTTTTTTATGAATTTGGTACGCTCAGAATTTCTTGGTCCTTCTCTGGAGAATGGGATGAACCAAACTCATATCACGAACTCAACGGCGAGAGCTTTGTAACCAAGCTCGTCCCTTTTTTTTTATTATTTACTTTTCCTTCCTTGGTTGGGCTTTGTTGTCAGTAGGAATTTTTCTTGGAATCAAATTCTATTCCATATATAACTCGAGAATCAAACTTGTACTTGGGTTATTTGATGCCCGATTCCCTTCACGCCTAATTTCGATTCACGCATCTAATTGGTTGTTGACCTGCGAGAGAAAGGAGTTCGACCTTAAAATGATGATCCCTTTTTTTTTCTTCGGCTTTACTTTTTTGTTGACATATAGCTCTTAAAATTGAATCACTATGGGATTTTGTTTTATCTACTCTTTGAGAGCCAAGTGCTTGCCAGCTAGCCCATTGATCGCACTCAAAGGCAATTTGCCTTTCTTTATGACCTATGGCCTGGCTCTGATTTGTTGACATATACTTGTTGTAGAAATTCTGATTTTATATATTTGCTTATTTCTTTTTCTTTATTTTTAGTTAACCGTTTCTTCAGTCGGAGCTGTTTTGGTCGCCTTTACCTTCTTGCGGTCACAACTTGGTGATTGTCTCTATTTTCAGTTAACCGTCCCTTTTTTTATACTTGTCATTAGTGCCATATGTGGAGACTTGGTAAAGACATTGACAACAACATCGACAACAAACGACCTCAACAATGAGATGACATTAACAACCAAGAGTCAGCTTCAGTGGCTAGATTACATCAACACAGACCACACCAATAGTGAGTCAACATCAACTTTGAGTCTACACCAACAATGAGTTGACACCAACTTTGAGCCTGCACCAACAATAAGTCGACACCAACTTTGAGTCTGCACCAACAATAAGTCAACATCAACTTTGATCCCACACCAACGATGAGTCCACACCAACTTTGAGTCTGCACCAACAATAAGTCGACATCAACTTTGAGCCCACACCAACAATGAGTCGAAATCAACTTTGAGTCTGCACCAACAATGAGTCGACATCAACTTTGCTACTTTTAGGATGAAAGACTCTTGGGTCATCCATATGGTAATGATGTTGATGCACCTTTTTTCCTCTTTCTTTTTTTTAAAAAAAGGTCCATTACTATATTTTTTTTTGTTTATCTTGTCTTTTGTAGGAGTCTGGACTATAGGAGATGGATCCTTCACAAGTGCCTCTGGTTCCTCGAAAAATGATAGTGCACAAGTGCAAAGGCGCTCGATATGCTTGTGAAGAAGGTGAGGAGTATCCTTTCTTTATGCTAGTGTCAAAAGATGAAAAAGGACGAACTATAACTTTCCTCCTGATACTCAATCATGCCAAAGAGGACATAAGTAAAGCGACCCGTTGCCCGTTCTATCCAGTTGTCATTGGTAGTTGTGCTTTGAGTTTTCCTTTGAAATTGGTCGCATGCCAATGCTTGAGGATTGGGCGCATGTGGAGAAACATGAGGTCTTCACTCCTCGTAGCAAGATCTTTAGTAAAGGAACTCCAAAGGAGGTTCACCTTCAACAATCCACTTGTCACTTTGGCGGAAGCGACATAAAAGTTCCATATACTCTTGGTCATTGCATCTACAACCATGAGACTCGCTGGAACATCTTTTATCTTCATGGAGAATTCAAACCGCTGAAGGGATATTGGGAGTGGGCTAAGCTTATACTAGGTCGCTGTGAAGAGACACTTAAGCATGGTGGAATTTATAATGCCGCCGTAGCATCTCTTTTCTTCTATGACCGATGTCGCTCACTCAAAAGGGCGTTTTGTGAGTCATGGTCAGCAACAACAAACACCTTGCACATAAGTAATGGCGAGATGTCTATATTTCTGTGGGATCTCAAGGAACTCGGTGGCCACCCGATCCTTAGCGAGTTTTATGATGAAGTCACCCCTAGCTTGGAGGAGATCACTGGTATTGATGCAGACGGTCAACCTGTTTTACCTTTCAACTGCAGATTCTTATTCTTTACTTATCACCTTATGAGGTTAGAAGGCAAGGATGATTACATGCGAATTCCTATTTCATCTTGGATTTCATGGTGGTCTTGTGGAATCAATTTTTATGACGACCCTTCGAAGGTCGAGTCGGCTATTGAATTGAGAAAGTTGTGTCTCCCATCGGGTAAGCATCCACTCTGAGCCCGTACCTAAAAAGAGAATCATTTTGTCGAGGAGCTTGGTGTAAACCCGGGTGAAGAAGACGAAGTTCTCCTAGCGGCATTCATCGCAACCTGGTTGTGCCTATTTGTTCTTCCCAGCAACCGCGGCCTTTTTATTCGTCCCGAGACATTTAGGTGACTTCATTGATGGCTCGAGGGATAAAATTTTGCTTGGCAATCCCATTGCTCGCGAGTATCTATAACGGCCTTAATTGTATAGCTACAAGGGAAAAAGGTCCTTCTGACTGTCGAGCTCACCTTTCTTGGCATTATCTGTATGCTTGGATCGCTGAGTATTTCAGAACCTACAACTCTGCATCAAGTATTGACAATGGTCTGAAAATGTGCAAATATGCTGGAAGGCTTGCTAACACGGATTATTCTGCCAAGGAATGTAGGGACGTCTTTCAACAGAACAAGAATGTTTGGCAACCAACCAGGCGTGGACGGACTGATGATGGTGAGTTGATAGAAGGGCCGAAATGACTTCTCCCTGATGATGATTTTCGAGTATCTCGTATGCATGCGTTCGAGTTACTTGACATTGAGACGAGGTGATTTTTTTTACTTGGTTGAGCCATATTCTCCGCATCGCTTTGCTGGACAATTTGGCTACTGTCAAGACCTTCTTGGTGCCTTGGTGAAGGATGTGAGGTCTGCTACTATGATACCCCAAATATTTCTATATTATTTATTAAATATTTCAAAGGATTATTTGAAACTGTTATCGTTCAATTATACCATAATTCCCCTTTATAGATTTTATTTAAATTATTTTGATTATTGGAATTATGAGGTTTAATAAAAAATATATTAAATTCTTATAATTAATTCTCTAAAGAAATTGAGAATTGTGTTGTTTAATTATTTAAAATGAGTCTTATTGGATTAAAAGCCCTTAATCCTTGTTTTAATTAAATTAGGCTTTAAAACCCGATTAGCTTAAGGGGAGGATAGG
>BSSO01002254.1:0-19919 GCA_030267885.1 Mesembryanthemum crystallinum | reverse complement strand
CCATTTTGGTTTCTTAGAAATTGTTTGGGGAGGAAGAAGTGAATAGAGAGGGGGAGGAGGATAAAGATTTGTGAAGAAAAAACTAATTCTGGTAGAAACTAGGCCAAACTAGTCCTAAATAAATTTTCTTTTCTTTGTTCAGCATTAAAATAATTAATAGTGTTCGCAGATTAGTAAATTTTAATGACACATCTAAACATATGGAGAATTTCACTACTGTCAATTTTGAAGAGCGTGTCAAAGAAAACATGAAAACATGCTCTAGGAACTATTTGAGTTACGAATTGGATTAGGTCTTGCACTTCATCTGGTTCGCAGACTACCAATTTCTTCAAGTCTTGTATTAGACGCGTCTGAACAAAGATAATTGATGAGACACCCTTAAAAGGATGAGTTTTTGCTAGAAAAGGGTAAGTTTTTACTAAAAAAAGTAAGTTTGTACATAATATGTTTTATCATATTAGCAAACGCTTTCATGGTTTGTAAGAAAATGGTGAGTTTTATCATACTATATAAGAGTGAGTTTTCATGTTAAAAGGGCTAGTTTTTGGTCCGTCTCACCAAAACAAAGATGAGACGCGTCTCATTTGAGAATTTGTGTTTCTTCAAATATCATTTCCTCAAATTAATTAATTATTAATAATTAATTTACCTACTCATAATAGTTGCCAGTTGCCATTTTTTTTTTTTTTTTTTTTTTGTGTGTGTGTGTGTGTGTGTGTTTTTCTTTCTATTTCTTATTATTTATTTTTTTCTCAATTTTTTGTTGTCAGTTTTTTAAAATTAAGTAAACAATAAGCACAAATATTTTTAGCTTTAAATTAAATTTTATAAAAATTTGCTAATAACTACCTTTTAAATTGCACTTTTTGCGAATGACTACCTTATAATTATTATTTTTTTTTGAAAATAACTACCTTATAAGAGGTTTTTGGTTGCCGATCACTACCTTATGTCATGATCCGGCCCAAAAAAAACCACATGAAATGACCTAAATGCCCTCAATTTAATGAAGAAAATGATTTTTCTTATTTTCCTTATAATTTCCTCCCCTTACAGATATTTCCCAGATTTTTGAAAATGGATCAAGGACCTAAGAAAGTAAGAAATAAGAGGGAAATAAGTAAGGGAAACAAGAAAATATGTGTGAAAATAGGAAGGATAAATAAATGTACATATATACTCAATAATGTAGGGGCACACCGGTCACTTAATGCATATTTTTGGCCGAAAATGGGTACAACGTAGTGGTCAATAAAGTCTAACCTTTTATAAGGTAGTTATTTTCAAAAAAGAAAAATTATAAGATAGTTATTCGCAACAAGTGCAAATTAAAAGGTAGTTACTGGCAAATTTTTCTAAATTTTACAAAGAGTTGAAATTAAACTTCATGTTTTCTTAATTTTTTTTTTCTTTTTCTTGAGGTTGAAAGGAGTCACATGTACCAACTGCTACATAAGAAACTTCAAGCGTAAATGTTTGACTCCAACAATTTTACCCAATACTATTAAAGTAGGCAAGTAGCTAACATCAGTTAGAATAATCTTGTGGACTTCTTTTAGTGTTACTTGGAGTTTTTATGTAATTTGGTATTCTCACTGAATGAACTAAATTGAATGGAAAATGATAACAATTAAGTGAATAGGATCTTACTCTTTATATGGCTCTTTAGGGTTCGATGTTTTTCGGGTGTATATTGTTTCTTTCCCATTTTAACATCGTTAACCATTATCGGATTATTGGTTAACCATTCTCCATTGAAGTACCTCCTTACTCATTATGAAAGTTTATAGGCGAACATTGGTTAAGGGTGTTAAGGGAGGCTGGGAGCCATGGAGAAGAGAGACAAGAAAAAACTGCTTAAATTTTTTTCAAAGAACATAAAGTACTCAATATAAATATAAAGAAAAACGACATAATTGTCGTTCTTCTATTTCATTCCTTTCATTATTCCTTTTGCTAAACTGATAATCCATAGTCCATAATCCATTTTGTAGCAAAAACTTTCTAAATGAAAGGAATTTAAATTTCGCAATCAATCTATAGTTACTGCTACATGATTTTTTTTTGCTCTGACTTGTGTTAGCAAGGCTTTCCAACTACGCATTTTCTTGGTCCAGCATATCTTGTTAAGGTTGCAACCATGGTCCCTGGGTAAGCCTCGATCATTCCATCCTTGGCTCCACCATCCAACAATGGGCTTCCTGACTCGCGGAAAAAGGCTCCGTTCAAGAACAAATCTTTCTCGGATCTCCATGTCCATCCTTGCCACTCTGACTCCTCCGCCTCCCTCTTCGTCACCTTCATTCATCAACAAACAACAAATGTAAATGATCAATTCAGTGAAGTTTGGATCTGTGAAAGAATCAACCCAACCAAAAGCTTATTCAATTCAGTGAAGTTTGGATCTGTGAAAGAACCAACCTAACCAAAAGCTTAAGCTGATGGTTGGAGGCCCAATCAATCTTAAATCTCCTAATACGCCCCCTCACGCGAAAGGGCTTGAAGCCAAGGGGGGCTTTCCAGGATTCGAACTCAAGACCTTGTGGTCATTGAAGCTCCGATACCATAAGAAGGAACCAACTCAATCAAAAGCTTAAACTAATGGTTGGAGGCCCAATCAATCTTATATCTCCTAATAAGATCAATATGGCTATCGGTTTGTTAGGGAATTTCGATTTGAAATCTAGGACTTGAGATTGTTTTATATATGAATGAATTGTGGACTTGGAATTGACCCAGACCCCGTGACCATATATAAATGTTCAAAATTGGAGAATTTTAGACTACACCCTACCTAACTTTGTCATTTGAAATTAAGAATCTTCTTTATTCTCTTCCTTGGCTTGTAAATTCTAAAACACTATCATAATAGCTAGGTATAAAGGCCAAAAGTTGTATGACATCCGGATCTTCAATCCAATTTCCAAAACATAACATTAACACAAAGTATTGCGTGAACTTCATAGTTCATACGGTGGACAAAGTGGTGCTCACCCCTCTGAGATGAAAAAACCATCGCTCTAAAAGCGCAATAAGTCACCATTTAATGCATGACATTCAACCCTATAACACATAAGAGTTACTCTTCTAACGTATATAGACACCCCTTAGGAGGTGGTCTTTACAATAATGAACCAAAATCATGCAAGACTCCACTCTTTCTTTAATCATGTTTTTAATTAGCTTGGCTTATTAGATAGTGAAGTTAAAATTGTGGAAATGATGAATTTGTGCAAGGTAGTAAGTTACCTCCTTGGCATAAACATTGGGAGGGGCAATGAATCTGTTGCCCTGGCTGATAATGGTGGGATGTTCGCTACCACCAATGGCATACATTAGCCAGTGAGTGTAGTCGTTGTTAACGACATGGACGAAACCAAATCGGCACCTTGGCATCCTCTGCTCCAACCCTTGTCCGAAGTGGTTGAATGCTACGGTGATTTGCATTTTCTCGTCTTCTGTGAAGGTGTTGTGGGCGCCGAAGAGCATAACCTAAAGATCAAAAAGGATTAAATAGAGGTAGTCAATAAGGTCTTGATATAAGATCGTGACCCTGGCAACATCAGGTCCTAGGTTTAATTAAGTTCATATTGCTATTATGTGTGCATGTATTGTATTGGTGTTTATGCCTCCTTTATGTATTAATGTACCTCATTGTGATGCGTCATGTGGCAGTTAGAGATGGTTACGGCGGTTGATCCTTGAATAACATCGACTATCCCATCCGAGGCTCTGGCCATGGAAACATGATCAATCCAGACATTGCTAGCTCCGAAGAGAGAAATGGCATCACCATCACTTCTAGTCCTAAGACCATAGTGGGTAGTCGAGTCCCTAATGAGACCGCCAGTCCCAGGAACGATGTCGTGGATGTGGAGACCATGGATGATGACATTCTTGATGAATTGAAGGGTGATCCCGGCTCCATGCGCAATGTGAACCTGGACTCCCCTAGCATCGATGGTCTTGTCGCTCGCCATCATCAACTCTTGGTTCAATCTAATGTTCATGGAGCGTTCAAAGATGATCCATAACGGTTCCTCTTGGATCACTGCATGGCGCAGGGTCCCTGGCTTGGGGTTCACCATGTCGCTGTCCGATGGGTCAGTGACCACGTAGAACCTCCCGGCTTTGCCTCCGGTTGTGCCTCTTCCGAAACCAATGACACAATCCGCTAGCCTTTTGCGGTTGTCAGCCCAATTTGGCTGGCACCTCCAGCAAGCGTCAATAGGGTTTGTCGCCACACATGATGCACCGCCGCGATGTCTTTTTCCTAACATGCTCCTTCTTTTGAGATTCTTCATGGTCCTAAGAACATGATAACATAGAGAATACATTAACAACGCATATAAAACCGGTCAAGATATCGACTATGTTAGCTGACATCTATTTTGACCATGCGACATTTTACACAACAACTATTGTACCGCAACAAAATTTTCTAAAAGTTTCAAAAAAGAATCAACCATATGATTTTCGAAGAACTCACAAATGAACTTGGTGGTTCAAGTGGTTAGTGACGTTGAAGGGGTCAGGGGTGTAAGCCTC
Organism: Mesembryanthemum crystallinum; assembly: GCA_030267885.1. Taxonomy (NCBI): domain Eukaryota; kingdom Viridiplantae; phylum Streptophyta; class Magnoliopsida; order Caryophyllales; family Aizoaceae; genus Mesembryanthemum; species Mesembryanthemum crystallinum. Next base: position 15,368 of record BSSO01002254.1, on the reverse strand, counting down.
ATGGTAAGTTTTCTTGGCATCCTCTTGGCGCTTGAGCCAATACTCATCGAACTCAGCAATGTGGGCATTCAAAGTTGCTACTAATGACAAAAACAAACACACAAATAGAAACAGTACTTGATTAATACTGGTCATAATTTCTCCCTCTTATTTTCTTTCTTTTTCTCTCTATATTCCTATTTTTCCTTCTCTTGTTTATATGTTGGTTATGAAATGCTGGTTATGGCCAAGGTCATGGACTATGGCTATGTCTTATGGAAACCTGACCTTTGCCAGTGACCAACAAGAGAGGATTGGGACGATAACCCAGAAGCGAATCGCCGGAAATTTTCGATTCACTCTGGGGAAAGACAAATGATAAATGCAAAAATTGGGCTATATAGGTGTTTATTACATCCTAAATTAAGGATTAGTGATATGGAAAGAACAACATATTTTTGAGAGAAGGACAATTATTTGAGAGATACATGAGGCGCGATAACTGGAGAGCCACTTCCTTAAAGATTGGCACAGATAATTTACACCACCATTTTTAGTGTTGTTTCTGTTTTGTAACAATAACTATAACTATATGGGATTTTCTCTTCCATGTTGAACAATGCTATATGAAAATGATGATGGACATTTTTCATACATACATACATACATACATATATATAGAGATGAATGGTTAATTAGATAAAAAATAAAAGACTATTTCATGATTGCTTGTGCAGTAAACTATAAAAATAAATGGAATTCAATAACTCCAAGTAATTTAAGGTTTCTTGTCATAAACTACCTTTTAGTTTTTACTCATTAAGAAACAAGATTTTAATAAACCTTTCATGCAATTACTACCTCGAGCCACCTACCATGACTTTGTCCTTGGACAAAATAATAACATACGACATTTGCAGGGGCAACATGGTCATTTGAGATAGCTAAATGTTGTGAATTGCAAGAAAACTAGTTTAAGATATGTAAAATGAAGAAATATTAATGATGAATCTTCTTTCGCAATGGTCAATAGAAGAAATATATTAGATGGTCTAGGACCTCAGTGCATATCATCAGTGAAACTCACCAATTATGCAATGATATAAGAACATGTCATCCTTGACGAAACTTATCTTTCAAAGAGTTCTTTTTTAAAAAAAAATAATAATAAAATTAATCTCTTAAGTACATTGTTATAAATTGGAATAGTTTGCAAAATATCCCATTTGTCATCTTATTTTGAGAAGGACCTCAAATGAGAAAGTGGTTCTTTAGACCTTGTAACCATCTTTTTTAGGCCCACCCTTGTGACAGCCAATATCCAAAACATCCTTATCAGAAATTTATGCATGATATACTGCTCCTTCAGATGATAATGGAAGAAAGACCAAGAGAGACAAGGACATAGATAAAATAACTACTTTATTTAGTAGGAGTATTAAGGGGTGCTAATTAATAGACAAATCTTTTCCTGCACAAATAATGTTTATACAAATTTCAGTAACAGTGCAAGATAACTAGTAGCAGTCTAGCACCCTAGCTCTTTGCAGGCCCCTCTTATTGAAGAATGTATAGACAGAAGATAAACACACAGGCATACAGCCATTACATGCTCAATACAACATCACCTCCCAACATCTGCTGTAATCGAAGGGCCGGAACGCGACAATTAATGTGGAGAGAGAATTTCTGAAAAACTCAAACCCTGCTCTGATTTTTCCTGTACAAATATAATTTCTTTGTTGTACATAACCGCGCAATGTGACTGCTAATATACAACTCTCGCTTCCAACAAAATTGAGTGATGTATTCACAATGCTTCCCAGACCTTGTAGTCGTTGCCCTCAACAGCCACGGACCATTGCTGGGGCCCGCTAGGCGGCTCATAATAACCAGGCCCAATCTTCATAGCTACTTTCTCGTCTACAACTGCTGCATAAACATCCCTCTCGGCCTTGGTTATTTTAACCTGAGAAACGCGATTAAGAAAGGATCAATCATTGGGAATAAGATGAATAACTAACTAAACAAGAACAGACATGTACAAAATCATAATGTATCACATTGACATGATATTAACCAACTCGAACACATATCAGATACTTACAATGCTCCTGCAATGTATCTTTTTCCTGTTTCTGAGAGAGAGAAGTGCAGCAATTTCTTGTTTATGACGTGCAAATATGTGGTCATAGAAAACTGATGGTGTGCCAGGATGAGTCAGGATATAAGCATACCCCTGGATTTCCTTGCCTCCAGGAAATCTCCAATGACCCTTCAAGGTAGAATATGAGTGAACATGGTGAGAAAGTCTCCAAAAAGAAAAAAATGAGAAAGGAGAAACTGAATATAGCGAGGGATAAGCTAAAAAGGAGGGATATGACAATCAGCAAACAATATACTCCATAGTACTAGTAAACAAAACTATGGCAGGATAGCCTTTCAGTAAGGACTTGAATGGATTTCCCACACCACCCAAGTTCAAATCCCACTGAAAATATTTGTGGGGAAGAATTCCCTACCCCTTCCTCCTAAAGTATCTGACCTGTTAAGTACTGGTCAGGCTCTGAAATAGGGCGACAACGGAAAAGAGTTCTCCATCTTTACCCATGTATCAGAAAAAAGAATAAGAAACTACTCGTAACAAGGGAGGAAACGTTGTGCTAGAAAGAGATGCACCATGTTTCACGTCCCAGTTTCTCCTACCAGAATTGGGTTTTATGTGATAGGAGTATATTCCTTTCCACTGACCACTACAGGCATGCTTTTGATTTCAAAATTAGTCTTACTCATCCCCCTGAGACCTCCCTGCCCCCTCTGACCCTCTCCTAAAACCATCTGTCCCAAATACAAGAAAACTAAAGTACCTCCTTTCAAAGTCAGCAAAGCTGCTTTCAATCCCCCACCCACAACAACGAATAACCATATAGAGTCTAGTAAGTGCTTTGGTGTTTCAAGTGACCAGTACATACTATTCTCCTGAGAAGAAAAAACAAGAAGTAAAAGAAGCTGCACCTGGGTGGAACCAGTGTCATGATTTTCAATAAAGGTAACAGCACGAGATGGCCACCAACCAACCACTCCTGGGGGTTTTCCCTTTGAATCTGATAAACGCCAATATTCACATCGTTCCAGCGCCTGGAGGAATGAACATTAGTTAAACTATATTACATGAAAATGAGAAGATCTTACAACAAGAAGCAATAACCCATGAAACATTCTGCCGTGGGTAGGGTATGGGTTGGTCCACACTAGATTTACGCAAACTTACCTCTAACTACTAGGGAGATTGTTTCGAGTAGATCCACAAAAGAATTTTGAATTTTCGAAAACAATGTGATGCAAACTAAAAAGAAAGCAATCATCATGGTCTTTCAAGTTCCATCATGATTAAAGAAGATCCACCCAAATACTAAATTCAAACGAATGTCATACCATTTCTTAACACACAGCAGATACTTACAGAATGAAGAATCCCCTTTGTGGTGACATCAAATGCACCCGCAGTTCCACCAGCAGCATTAATCCAATCTATTATTCTCTGTCTATGAGCATCTTGGTTGTGATCCATCTCACCATAGGTATAACTAAGGGAATCCCAATACTCCCCAACAGCAAAGTAGGGTGTACTGGCATCAATGTAATCCTTGACATAACCTCCCCAAAATCCACGAACAAAGTCAAGCCTCCAACCATCATATCCAATATCTTTCCTGCAGGTCATGTTACCAGAAGTAGCAATAATTTATATAGAACATGGAAGGTATTATAAAAGATTATACTTCCTAAAAGTAACCACCATTCTAAAATGTTTCATAAGCAAAACAGTTTGATAGACGGGACAACCAAATCCAAGCAACTAACCTCAGCCAGCGCAGCCATTCCTTAATGTCCTTTCTAACAAAATCTTGGGAATGATCAATGTTTGGAGCAGCATGGAAGCAATCTCCACTACTCTTATTGCCCCTACCCTGAACAACACAATACCAATGGCTTTGGTCATATGAGAACATCTCAGTGACTTCAAATAATTTAGCCAATTAAATCAAGAAAAAAGGTACCTAGTTCATGTTTCGACTAATGAATAAGATCATGTATTATCACATTATAACATATTCACATCATCTAGTTATGCTTCATGCCTTCGCAGGAAATGCTAGACACTAGTTTAATCAAAATATATTATGTATATCATATACTATGATTTCATTTGTCAAGATGCAGTTCACACTCCTAGTGCTATCAATGAGAGAGTCAACTGCTAACAAGGATGAGTAGCAAAGAGATAGGAGGGGGGAGATGTTACTGGTCAGCTATTGGAGTCCAAGTATCACACTTAAGAAAGTCAACTAAAGGCGTCAGCAACTAAGAAACAAATAAACACCACAGCAATCTTGAAATTAATGATAAACACAGGAAAGAGTCTTTCTAAACCAAAGGTACATTCTAAAATCAAGAAAACATATGAAAGGCCTCTAATGAGCCTGCAGTAGTTGTAGTCACTAAACTGAAACACAGAGACACAGGAGATACAGTTCTAGATTTTCTGTCAGAACATTAATCTACAAGCCAACCTCAAAGATAAGTTATAAGATTCAGAAATTGATGTATATCAGCTTGTAAACCATAACTTGTGAATTTCGAATATTGTTGCTAAAACAATCTATGTTCATCTATTTTTTCTTTTTTCTTATTTATATATTTATTTATTTATTTTTGTGAATGGAACATCAATTTTCCAATATGTACAACATGCTCCAGGAATCATAATGTTTTCAATGAAGGTTTAGATGAATGACAAGATGAATGATACCAAAGGACATAAAAGTAATGTTTCAGAGTGCTATATACTGCATTTGTCTAAAACAAGAAAAGAAGTTGCATACCTGGAAATGAGGGTCATCAGCGACTACTGCACGATCATCCCAATTAAGACGGCCACCAAAAATATTCCAAATACCATTTTGATTCTGGAAGTCTGCACAACGATGATTTAAGACAACATCACCAAGAACCTTTATACCAACTTCATGGAATCTCTTCACAACAGCCTTCAGCTCCTCAATAGTACCATATCTAGATTCAAAAACCATGGAACCAAGCAAATAAGAAATAACAGTCATGAACAAGTATCGCTACAAATTAACATTGACTCCAAAAAACATAGCCGTGTACTCTGAATGCCATCTGATTTTCTGTATCATTCAAGTTCTATTGGATGTATCCAAAGAGACGACATGCCATCTGATTACACAAGCATCTTAGACACATTCAATTAACCAGTACATTTCAAAATCTGACTAATGAACTGAATTTTCATGTTTTCCCAATACCCAAACATGCATCCAATTAAACACAAATAACACCCTCGCACTCAACTCTAATACTACTATACTGGTTGGCATAAGAGTTGTAGCATTTTCTGAAAGAGAGATGAACTTAGTGTGAAACTATGAAACATGCGGACAGCTAAGTTAACCTGGAGTTCAAGTTGTAAAGATCTTTCGGCATGTAACCCTCAGGCGATACGGATTCAGTTGGTGGTGGCAACCAAATTACAGTAAAACCAAGCGAAGACAACTCTGCGGCTCTTTCATGGAGCTCCATGTACCATCTGCCAGATCTATGAGACTCCCAATTGAATCCTTGACATAGAATTTCATATCCAGAACCTGTCCCAGAGCTAATTTCAGCTGGAGGTTGTATTGCTTCAGATTCTTCCATACCTTCCTCGGAGAAAGTTATAGTAGAGCCTCTGAAGACACTATATGCTTCAGCAGCCAACTTCTCAATCTCGTGAAGAATACTTTCCTGGTCTTCTTTAGTTTTGGTCTTCCATTCCTTTTCAGAGGAGATGTCAGTTACCAAATTCCGAATCTCTTTGATGATTCCATTCGTAAATATAGGAGCTTCTTGATTTTGTTCTGGTGGCTTTTCATCTGTCTTTACAGAACTAGATAGCAATCCTGCAGAAACCTTTGCTTCTTTTTCTTCAGATAGATTGTCTTCTGTTTGAGTTCCAGAAAGAGGGATGAAAAAATCATTCCCCCTATTGTTCAACCAAGTATCATCATTCAACTTCAGGACAAAAGGAAATCCAGTGACTTCTTTATCCACAGTAAACAATCCTTCAGCTCCACTTCCGTCCTTTTTTGTCTGCAAAACAGATGGATGAGGTATGGTGATACAAAATCTACTCAAACAAATATCCTTCAGAATGAGATCCTTCAGAGCAAATTGAAAACATAAGACAAGCCACCCATCTGACCATTGTAGGAAAAAGGATAAAAGTTAAAAGTAACATTTATATCATTCAGAATAAACAGAAGTTAGGTAATCGAAATATATATATTCCAATAACTCAACATTCTTAATCCTAGAAATAAGTCAGACATTTAACCACGCAAAACATACCTTCAAGTATATTTATTCAAGTAATGCACCTGTAATTGTAATTATAACCAAAGCTTGTTTTTAACGAATAAATAAAGTTAAATAGATTCAATTAAGTTGATATGCGTATATTGCTAACATGGATCTACAACTTTACATGCTTCCCTTGAGTCAAGTATCCAAGTCCTGTGAGGAACTAAATGTTCACTGAAAGAGGATACAAGGAACAAAAGAAGGAAAAAGAATTTGGACTAGCACTAATTGGCTATACAACACCACCTAAATATCACAGAAGTGAACAGGTAGTACAGATACAAACTGGCTTGAAACTCCAGAGATAACTACAGACTGACAACCTGGACGTAAGAATTCATTCCAAATGAATCCTTCAATCAAATAAATAATTATATGCTTATTTCTAAAATATTTCAATTTCCATACCTGCAGCCTCGTACGCAATGCCTTGTTTTTAAATAATTCAGTATCTGGTGGAAGGGGGGCCATGGGTACTTCCCATTTCTTATTGCTACCCCGGTATACTCCCCAGTGAACTATAACTTCCCCACACAAATCAGTTTCCAAATAGACAAGATTCTTAGCCGTTTCTGGGCATTTTCTCACAGAGACACCAAGTGTATTGCAAACAGAAACTTTTTTTAGTATAGGCAGTTCCTCATCAAAGCCTTCAAGTAGCCTATTTGACGGAACGGATCCTGCAGACACTTCCACACTTTCTTCACTTCTATGCTCAGGTCCTTCAGCTTCCATGTTAGACAGCCGATTGAAAGATCCTAGAAAAAGGAAGAGCAAAGAATTAAGCACGTTAGACAGCTATCTGAATTGTATTATTTCCAATCATACACCTATATTTCAAAGAATAAAAAGGATGTTGTACCAAATTCAGCTGATAGTTTCACTAGAGAGAAATATTTACAAAATAAGGCCGAGATCAATAATTTTGAATAATTTCAGCAACAATCTTCATATCAGCAAGTCCCTCAAAAAAGCAGCGAACCTCATTAGCTAATATCATGTGAGCTATATGGTAAAAGATATGGGAAAACCAACCAACTATACAAGTCTAGGGATTATCTGACCCTGATTTTGTGATGGCCCATTATTGACCACCTGTAGCTAAATCTAGCACAGGAGTGGAGTGTCCAGCCAAATCATATGCCTATGGACTACATTACCACTTGATTCAACAAACATATATAGATATATAGATCAATAAAGTGTGCATTAAGGTATATAATGATATTAATGCAAAACTTGATCTAAATTACTGGCCTCACTTAGGAAGAAATTTCATCCTACAACAGGTCAACAGCTAAACATGTGATTCACTTAGTCCTGAAACACGCCAGAACAGTAATGCTAAGTAATTGTGATACAAATAAAACTAACTAAAATAACAAATTGTTGATCAGACTACTATATTGTAAATGTCAGAAGCAATAAGATAAGTAAATGATAGAGATGTACCATATATTGCAAGCGACTAAGGAGAAGAACTACACAGATACAATGGAAGTCCAAAAGAGCCCTAAAAACAAGCCTACATTCCTACTAAGGGAAAGGGTCTGTGGAGGTCAAGATGTATGGAGCCCTTCCCTTGAAGATAATAGATTTTATTTCCAGAAGACCCTAAAAGGAGGGAAACTTATAGAAATACAGTATAGACTATACACACAAAAACTCAACTAAAATGAAGTTAGTAAATAATATATTCTACCTGACCATAGACCATTACCCCTCTTTGCTCCAATAACGTTGTCACCATCGCGAAGGTGATCAACAAGAGGGATTACAAAATCTCTCCCTTTGTGCTGATACCACGATCCTGTTTCTTCATCCTGTTCATATCCCAAACATGTTAACACAATAAGACAATGCTATAGATGACAACATAATAAAAACGACACATTTGCAACATGAACCTTCAGGACAAAGTTTATTGCAGCAATTTTACTATTGCAATTGAAGTTGATGTTCACTTCATGAAGACATTCTCCTCCCTCCGAAGTAGATGATTTCGTCAATGGCGTCTCTATAGCATAGTCCTGAAATATTACATGCAATATGGATTAACACTAACCAATATAAATACAGCGAGAAGAACTGCACAACACAACAAGCTCTAAAAACAAATCATAAATACCTTTATAGCAATAGAACCTGGAGGCCTCATTTCATTTGGAGGCTGATCCCACTCACTGAACACCATTGATCAAAAAGAAAACCTCTAAATAAGTAAAAATTGACCCAGCCAAACACTTAACATATGAAATTGCAATTATTCATGGTCCATATTATCCAAACTAGCTCATATAAACAAGATCATAACAAAAACACCACTACTAAACACAATATAGCTAATGCAAATTCATACCCATCAGTAAATTCCCAAAATAAAGACGGGTCAGAAACCAAACCTTCCAACATCACCCATGTAACGCACACCCCAGTGCAAAACCCATTTGCCAGGAATAGAGCATCCAACTGTTAACTGCCAATGATCTTCATCTTTCCCCTGATTCAGCCTTATGTACACCTTCCCTTCCACCTATCACACACCAAATCAATCAAAAAAAACATCAACAATCACCCAAAACAAAAGGAACCCATTTTAACAAAATCTAAAAATATCCAAACTTTCATCAAACCCAGCAAGAAAATCACAAAAAAATCATCGAACAACAAGAACCCATGACACAAAAACCAAACAGGAGATAATAAGAACAAAAGGGGTTACCTTTTCAGTTCTTATCAACTGATATGTCTCAGAGTAAGCAATTTCAGTGGATTCAGTGATACTGGGGAGAGTGGTAGTGGCAGAGCAAGCAGTGAGAGACAGAGATTTGGTGGGTTTGAAGCAAAACAAGCTCCCGCCAAATCTGGTTGGCCTTGAAGTGAAATTAAGTGAAAAGGGTACAAATTTCCGGGGTTTAATTGGGTGGATTTTGGGGGTGGTGGTGGTGGTGGGTTGTTGCCGGAGAGTGTGGTGGAGGAGCGGCTCTAGTGCCACGCTCGGCATTGTTTTTGGCTCTGTTGATCAGTGAGATATTTTGTGACAGAGGGGAAAGAAAGAGGGTTGTAATGGTGTATTTGGAAGAAGATTGTGTTGGTTATTGGTGCTAATAATTTGTGTTTCTGTTAACCATATCTTGCCTTTTTCTTCTTTTAGTGCCTTCTTTTGCCCTTTTGATCTTTTTATATTTGGGTTTGAGGACCTCCTTTTTGATACTACTTCTCAATTGTCTTTGAGTACACCTTAAGGTGTCTCTTTTGTCCCTTTCTACGCTTTGTTCAATGTTAATTTCATCGTTTTCATATTTCAATAAGTTATGTTAAGTATGTTTAGTAGAGTTCAATTCAGCATCGTTCAATTGAAATGAATATATATAATTTAGGCGCTCTGTTCATTTCATTGCTTGCATACATTTCAGTGTAGTTATACACTACAACTTACTATATCTCCCACGTATTACTATTCATTTGGTTTATGTTGAGTTCAACTTATCACTGTTCAGTTGAAATGAAAAAAGCTTTAAGAATGTCTCGAATTGGTTGTGAGTCGGTCGCGGCTCATATTCCAACTAACTTGTCGGTATCTAGTTTACCTACCCATATAAGTATCTCGTGTTTGACTCTAGGCAATTTAATATAGCCGTATAGGGGGAAATTTCGGAGTTGTTTGGTTGGCAATAGCAATGTAAGAAGTTTATACTTATTTTGAGGATGGCAAGGACAACATCTCCAACATATGATTTTCAACAAGAGATTATCTTTCCAACATAACTAAAATAATAAAAATCAAACTCATTATTACCTTATTGTCAAATACTTTAGACAAGTTATACTAAGTATAAGTATCTTTCATTAACTGTTTTATTTTCAAATCGAGATTTAATATCAACTTCAAAAACATTATCAATTCAACTACAAAATACTCCTAATCTACTAAACTAATCACACAAGTTACTTCTATAGATGTATAAAAAAAAAAATTTGTCCCCATAAACTTACAAGTTTTGAAAATACATAAACCAATAAAGGTCATAAGTGAAAAAAAAAAAAAAAAAAATCAATTACCTAATGGGTCCAATATGCAAACAACAATTGTACTAGGTTCCATCCACAACAATAAACTTTAGAATTAGCCAAATGGAAGTATAATCTAATCTTATAAAAGATGACACTCTTGTCTATGTCTAAAAAGACTAGTGTCCAATGATATAGCAACTGAAGAGAGAGATTTGGTGCCATCTTTTCTGAACCTCATCATTTTATGGAGACACAAGCAGATATTTATAGATCCAAAGATTTGGATGGTGGAGATTTTGGGAATGAGTTTTGGCCTTTGCGTTTAACAACAGCTACGTCTTTGTCTTGTCTATGTTGCACATTACACTCCACGCGTTTCTGGCCCTTCTTCCTACTTGCTAGCAAAAAAAAGTTGTTGCTTTTGCACCCCCGGAAAAAACCGTAATTGTTGCTTTACTTGATACGTAGTTGTTGGAAATATATCAAATATATCTAGGTTAGATACTCGCATGCTAACTAGGCTAAGTGACGGATCCGGGAATTATTTGAATATAATTCATAAATGTTGGTAGTCAGTGGCTAGTAGCTGGTTGTGTTAGCTGTTTTAATTAGCTGCTTGTAAAAATATATTTGGTAAAGTCAGTTGATTATCAGTAGTTGGTTGGATATAAAATGACCAACAAGGACATGAATATAGTTCATAAATGTTGTTTCTCTGTAGTTTTATTATTATAGTTAGGGACAAGCTTGCCAATTTGCATACTAATTCAACAAGCTAACCCAAAAAACTACCCCTCCTAACTTTTCAAAACTCAGCTTGTTTGGTCCAAAAAGCCAATAAACAAGTTGGTTACCAAATACAGTTTTGGGAATCTTGGATTGTCAATTGGTCAAACAATCTAAATTGTCCAAAAAACTGGTTGAAAAGCATCAACCAAACAAGGTCATAAAATACTGTAAGTCCAGGTTATATATCGGATGCGATCTAGGCTCCATGATGGATCTAGAAATCATGTAGCAAACATGCACAGTAAACTTTAAGCTATGTCGGGTGTGTACTATAGTTAATATATATAAATAATGATTTTCTTTAAAATAAATCATATATAAAGAAAAATGTACTAAAATAAGTATGCATTTGCATGCCTATGGTGTCATGTAGATCCCCCCATGTCTGGCTTGGCACTATGTTTGTCAAGGTAAGTTAGTAAGCCGGTTCGAGTTGAGCACTAGCTGGTTAGTACCTTAACTTTTTGACAAAACTCATATCGCCCTTTTTTCAAGATCGAGTGTGTCAAACCTAATTGACCATCTCACCCAAACTCTAATATGAAATATTATTTCAGAATAACAATTATCCATCAGCACTCGTTTTCAAAAGACATTGTATCAATGTTAAATCAGTATGACATTGCTTTTGGATAAGGACAGGATAATTTAACTATATTCTAATATTAAATGAATCTAATTGTTTGTTATTCTAAATAGTTCTGGATGATGTACAAGTCACAATCTTACATAAGTCCATATATAGAAATCGAACCCTCAACCACATAATTGGTGGACGATATTTCTAACCACGGGAATATCCATTATACATAAGCGCATGGCCTGATTTTTTGTTAGACTCTTAATCACACGACATAAATACTTCAATTCCTATTAATATATCTTCACATCAAGCAAATAATTTGAACTCTTTTCTTTCTCCCTCTTTTTTCTTTTGCTGCTTATTGCATTTTTTTTTTCTTTTTAATGGGAAATTATCTTCTTCTTTTTTCCATTCAATTTCAAAAGACAGATAGGATTCTCCATTTTTACCCTTCAAATGCGTAGAAGTCGATTATGATCTCTGCTTTGGGGAGCTTTAGGTAAAGGATAAAATTGAATTAAGGCATGTTGCACAATTTGCCCAAATAATCAACTATACTGACCTATGCTTTTGAGTTTTTACTATTTATTTTGCTAGCTGATCCTTGTTAAATTAGATAAACCAAGCATGGCAAGCAACCGAATCCAACACCACAAGCAATGAATCCAGGAAAAAAAAAAAAAAAAAAAAAATTGTTGTGAGAGCTTTTGGCCTTAATTTCATCAATGTATGAAGATATATAGTTGATAAGTTTATATCACTTCTCTACAGAATTAAATAAGTTTTAGTTTTATTTTTTTTTAACCCGATGTGAGAAATTGAGTAAGCATTAAGAGGTCATCCTTTTAAGATATGCACAAAAATGCATCTACATGAAAAATGTCATATGTGGAGTCTAAAAGTTGATTATTTAACATAAAATGCTTTGTAAGATTTTCGCTTCCCTTTAAAGTCTAATTAAAATGAATCTCTTTTTACATTTTGCTTTCTTGTATGTATTCTTGTGAAATTGTAATGGCCTGACTTTTCAAATTAAAAAAAAAAAAAAAGAAACAATTAAAACACACATTTTCACTAGTGCTTAAAAACTTACACAATAAAGATTCAAAAAAAAAAGAAAGAAAGAAAAAGAAATACTGTACAACAAAAAAACTTGCACAGTAAGAACTCTCGAATATGTAGGAATTTCAACAAAGACGATAAAAATAATTGAATCAAAGATTGGGTTATTACTTTTACTTTCATCGAGGTTTAAGTCCAACTATTAACGAAACTGAAATGTTAGCCATAAATTCAGAGACATAATTGGGCCTACTGTAGCTTTCAGAAAGAAGTGATCAGTAATGTCAAGTATCAAATGGACTAGGTACTCTATCAAATGGTTCAATCCAACGCATGTTGTTCAAACTATCCAACAACAACAAAATACTCCCTCCAATTCATTTTTAACGTTACGCTTTAGTACGTTCACAATTTAATGTTACACGTTTAATTTTGGCAATCTCTTAAAAGTATTAAATACCTGGCTTTAACCAATTTTCTCTAATCATCACTATCATCTTTACAGCCACTAGTAAAATAAGGGCAATGTGGCCATTTTTTCCTCTCCTTAAATATTGTGCCTAATAGTAAATGTTACCTTCAATAATGAACAGAGAGAGTACTACAGTAGGGAAGGGGGGGGGGGGGAAATGGCTCTAATACTATTATTATGTTCAACTAGTTGTCAAACAAGGCCAAAGAATCTCAAGAGTTATTTGCCAAATGTTTGTCCAATCCAATCACCTTCTAATTTAAAGATCATAGGGTTTAAGTCTTTGGGCTCTCTTATTGTTTGTTCTTTTCTTAAAGGAAGCTTAAGTTAAGGTGTTTGTTCATTTTCATCATTTAGATTATGCAATTAGTTTAGTCCAGCTCAATTTTTCAATTTATTATTCTCTCACATATTACTATATATACTCATTCAAATCTCATCCATTTCATCACATGTCAACTGAACTTAATTCAATTAATTGGTCTGAATGATAGATGAATGAATAGTAGTATTCGAGAGAAAAAGTAAGTTGCACAACTGAATAAAACTCAATTGAGCTAATTTGATTGCATAATGAGCACGATCAAATGAACACACCTGATATCAATTGGTTTTAAATGTAACATCACAAAACTTGTATGTAGTTTATGTTCTCATTATACAGGTATGATATAGGCCCATCAAAAATTTTGAATGGTATCACATAAGAATTTGATGTATGCATGGACTAATAAGACTTTCTTAACTAGTATCAGTTAAGAATTTAAGATCGTAGCTATATCACATTATGTGTCATCTTTTATTCTATTCCTTTATATATTTGTCACATCAGTTATTCATTTATTACTATTATTAATAAATCGCTTTGAAGGACAAATGCACAAAGAGTTCAGAGATAGTGGAACATGAAATAAGACGCAAAATGGACAAGAAGTATTCCTTAGTTGCCCTTTTATAGTCATATACGCAAAAAATCAAGCGTCAACTTCAATTGAGAACGGAGGGAGTATATATGCTAATATTTGATACTCAATTAGTATACATGTGGTCTCTGTATTGAAGTACAAGTAAATACTCCATCATAGATCTTGAGATATATATATGATCTTATTACAAATAGTGCCTACTATCCTTCCATAATGGAAGAATAATGATCGTCTTTATTCAATGTGGTAGCTAGTAGTAACAACAGTAAATTACACAAGCGTCGTTGTTTTATTCAATAATGGCTTAAAGACAAGCACATACACTTGCTTTTTCTAATTTATAAACTAGTCATTCATGGCAAACGGCCACTAGCTTTGACAAAATAGACTCGAAGAGGTTCGCCAACACCAACAGAAGAGGATGATGAGCTACGTAAGTAAAACTTGGCTTCAACATTATCCCAATATGAAACCAAATTACCAGTACAAGTACTACTTGAAACTTCACCCTTAGCATCAACAGTAACGTTAGGACAATGCCTGAAGAAGTATATACATTGTCCCCAGGCCAGTATCGGCCGCCTTCTCTATCTTGAACCGGCTTTTGTTCGAAATAAGCCCGGTCATCACATCGGTGGTCGGGTGTTTGGTAGAATTTGGGTTCACCATCCAGGCCAGGCCAGCTGGTCGGAGCAATCTTTTTTTAGGCTTGGTGTACGTGTTGATTATGAGGTCCTTGGAGACGTGGATGTACGGGTCGCCCAGGGAAGCGGTGAGGGGGAGGGGAAGAACTCGATGGGTTCGGCCCAGCGTAGTGCCTTGTGTGATAGGCCTATGAATTCAGGCCATTCCGGGTCGAAGTCATCTCGGTATTGTAGTCTTATGCCACCACCTGGAGTATAAGATAATATCAGTTCAAGGAAAGAATCAGTTTGAATAATATCAGTTCACACGTAGTACATCAAAAAAAAACTGATGTGCAGGCGGTACGTAGATTCTCCTAAATATGCCTCTTGGATGACTCAAAAGGTTTTCCATATGAGGAAACACCTTTCGGTGTGGGAGCAGGATTCGAGTAGGTTTGTCAGGAATGAGAAATTCTCCATCAAACAAGCTT
>BSSO01002253.1:0-19932 GCA_030267885.1 Mesembryanthemum crystallinum | reverse complement strand
GTCAGTGTTTTCGTGGGTTAGGGTTTGGGATTCAGATTTCAATTTTTTTTTTTTTTTTTTTTTTTTAGTTTTTACCTAATTAATCAGATCGGGAAACTGGATACGCGTTTCCATCCCGTTTCCCGAGTATGAGGCGCGCCGTGTCCCGCACACCCCCCGTTTCCCGTCATTTTCTGAAACGTTTCATTGCGTTTCCCCCCGTTTCCTAGGTGTTTCCGTTTCCGAAACGCTCGGGAAACGGGAACGGCGACCCTGGGGGGCGTTTCCGTGCTTTAGAGCCAACGGCTTAGGGACCAGGTTTCTGGCCTTAGGCTCTTACCACGTCCTAATTGAGTTCCCCGTGACATATCGTAGAAAAAAACACACTTCGATTTCTGAAGTTCCGTTTTGCCCACTTAACCGACGGGTTTGTACCTTCCCGAACGCCTGTTGAGTTTGGCCCCACAAGGATGCATGTTGATTAGGGTACCAAAGAGGCCTCCGTTGGCTCACGGCGCCATTCTAATCGGCCTAACTCCTTTTTCACCCACGATTTCGGTGTTCGGAGCCTCGCAGAGTGGGGATTAGTATAGGGCCTCCAAGGGCTTTTAGGGACCCAGTTTCCGACCCTTGGCTCTCTACCGTCCATATGGGGTTCCCAGTGGAAAAATAACACTACAATTTTGGAGATTCGACCATCTGAGGTCCTATTTTGCCATTTATAGCCCACGGTTTTGGAGCCTCCCATGCGTCAATTGAGTTTGGCGCCACAAGGTTGCATGGTGATTAAGGGGGACCCAACAGGTCCTGGGTGGCTCGTGGGGCCATTCTAACAAGCCTAATTTCTTTTGCACCCATGATTTCAATGTTTAGGCCTTCAGAGATGGGTGACCGATATAAGGCCTACGAAGGCTCTTAGGGACCCGATTTCCGGCCCTTGGCTCCTCCGACATCCATATGGGGTTCCCCATGATAGATAGTACGATAACACACTTTAGTTCTGAGGTTCCGAGGCCCCATTTTGCACACTATAGCCCACAATCCTGGACAACCCGGGCGCCGTTGAGTTTGGCCCCACACGGGTGCGTAGTGTCTAAGGGGGACCCAAGAGGTCCCCAGGCGGCTTGGGGGGACATTCTGACTAGCTAAACTGCTTTTGAACCCACATTTCGGTGTTCGGTGCCACGTAGATAGGTGTTCATGGCCTCACAGATGGGTAACAAGTATAAGACCTTCGAGGCTCTTAGAGACCTCGTTTCCAGCTTTGGGCTCTTTCTACGTCCCTATGGAGTTCCCTGTGACATACTCTAGAAAAATAACACATTTTGATTTTTGAGGTTCTAAGGCCCTATTTTAACCACCTAGTCCAGTTGAGTCAGGCCCCACAAGGGTAAGTCGTGACTAAGGGGGACACAAGTGGGTCCCTGGTGGCTAGGGAGGCCATTCCGAGCAGCGTAACACCCTTTGCACCCAAGATTTTAGTGTTTAGGTCCTCACGGAAGAGGCCTACCGGCTTGTCCCATGTCTTTGTGGGGTTCCTAACATCACCCTTTGTGGTCTCTAATTCATCTACATGCCTTACCAACACTATAGTTTCCACGCTCAATCAGATCAAATAAAACAAACTAGGGATATTGAGGACTTAAGGGTGTATCGGGGCCATCAACTAAGGGTATTAAGAAAGTATGAGTTGCAGTGGGGCCACAAATGACGCAAGGGTCTACCTCAATACAAAATATAATGTTTGCAAATTTAGGGTTTGTGTAAATAATTTTTTTATCTAAAAAAAATGTAACTTACAGCCTATGGAATTTTCCCAATTTAAAACTTCCCATAACTCGTTTTACGTTCGCGTTTTATGACTTCTGATGATCAAATTTCACCTTTTATGGTCCCAACTTCACCACCATACCTCATTTGTCATAATTTTGCGACTTGGTCTAATATTTGATAAGGAATACTGATTGGTATTGGAGGTGATGGGGACTTATAGGACATCTCGAGGTCACAATGACCCAAGGGTCAATCCCATGGCAACATATTAGGTTTTTCATTTTGGGGTCGTATTAATACAAAATCGTGACTTATAACCTATAGAGTTTGGCCTATTTCAAGACTTTCCAACGTCCTATTTATTTTTGCATTTTACAAACTAATTAGGGAGTTATAATGGACTCCAAC
The DNA here is from genome assembly GCA_030267885.1 of Mesembryanthemum crystallinum. NCBI lineage: Eukaryota > Viridiplantae > Streptophyta > Magnoliopsida > Caryophyllales > Aizoaceae > Mesembryanthemum > Mesembryanthemum crystallinum. The sequence goes on along the minus strand of BSSO01002253.1, from coordinate 17,772 downwards.
ACCACCCTTTATGGCCCCAAATTCACCTCTATGCTTCAATTAAGGCATATTTTTCGCTTATAGTCAAACATTAGACATCAAAACAAGCTTGTGTGCATGAGGTACCGAGGAATTTTCTTATTAAAGTAGTGATCATGCAATAGAGCTCTAAATCCCCTTTTACTCGAGACAATATAATATATCCCTTTAATCTATAGTGATTGTCCTCATAGAGTTTTCACGCATATTGATTTCTCCATCTTAAAATGATCAATATTACTAGGCCACTAAATGATCAAAGATCATTTGGCCAGCACAAGAGGAGAACAAAACAAAGTAATAACCAAGGCCTTGTTAGTTGTAGAATATTGATTTTTGTTTTCCATATTGCTATCTTCAACCCCATATCCCCTCTATATTTGTACACAGAAAACACATTAGAATAGTTAAACACCTTCTCCATCCCAAAGTTCTCTCTACATATATACTAGGAAAACCCAAATGGCCACCAGAAGATGTTTGAAGAAAGCAAACTTCATAAGCTTCTTATTTTATATCCTAGAACAACAGTAAGAGAATAAAAGAAATTCTAGGGCATTGTCATTTGTTAGTTTTTAAATAATTAATTTGTATTTTCCATATTGGTTCCTTTCTCTATTCCTAATTTCCCTCTATATATGTATATAATACAAGGAAACTCATAAGGATTCGCCATGTCCAACTTGGCCCTACATATATATACTAAGAATCTATAACCACATACGATTATATTCTGAAAATCCAAACTTTGCACACTTCCTACTTCACAACCTAGAATAAACCAATTTGTCATGAAAAATACTAATGTAAATGCTTTTGCTTTTTCCAGCTAACAAACAGAGTTTCTTTAGACATGGGCAGGCCATCTCAATTAAATAAAACAGGCATTGTTCATTCCAGTTTAAAGGACAGAGCTGCTTCCAAATCTAAGTGCATTGGTGTAAAACCAGCAACAACAGCTATGATCATATGACGCCTCATAACAGCAAGGATTTAACAGACAGTGTGGTCAGGGGTGGACAAAAAAGAGATTGCTTCATTATTAGTATATCATTGTTTACAACCACCCCCCACCCCCGGTCTAGTCTATTGCTAATTTCATCTTAACCTCGCCAAACCCGACCTCAGCACTCGGCAAAAATCACTGAGTTTTATGCCGCGGTAGGGTTAGTGGTGGCACAAGATATTGGTGAGCTCAAAGTAGTACAGAGAGCAAAGGAACAAGAGAGACATGAGAACCCTACTTTGAGTTAAAAATTCATCAAGAAATTGCTGCAGTCCCAAGATGAGGAAAGAAGCGTGAGAGAGAACGGAAAGACTTCAAGGGGCAGAGAGGTAGGGTTGGCAAAAATACTATACACAGAAAAACAGCAGAAATAGACAGAATGTGGAATTTGGAAATCATAGATTGATGTCCAAAGAACTAATCTATGTTTGCAACTTTGAAACTAGAGAAGAAAACTACACATTTGGAAACAAGAATATCATGCTTGTATTTGGAGAAATATTTTTCTGTTCTTAAACTTTTCCCTTCCCTTCTGAGCCATGAGAAAACATGAAATATTGTCCACCAGAGGTGTACCTCTCATGATCTGAAGATTTTAATCAAAGTGTTTAAGTAAGAAACAGAATGAGAGACTTAAAAGCTCAAACAAGATTAGAAGACTCGTTTCACACTCAATCTGACAAAGAAAGATGGCATTGCAAGAGTCGATCCACAGTATGATGAACACAGCAGAGAAAAAAGCTAAAATAATAATTCCAGAAAATGCATCATCAGCACAGACATTATAGCAAGTGCATACATTGTAAACATACTATAACATCTCATGCTTCGATGGCCAGCTACCACATTCTACAAAACTTTAAACTAGCACTAATCACAGTAATTAACTAATAAACAAAAGGAATAAATTTGTACCTAACTTTGCTCATGTAATCGAGATACCTTTCTCCAAACGTGTCTACCATCAATGTTTCTTCCAATTTCGCCTTTTGATTGTAATACATAACACAAACCGCAACAATAGCTAGGGAGCTGATTGGTGCCCGAAGAGCCACAAAGTAAGTAAAGAACAAAAGCATTGTGGTCGCATAAATGGGATGACGAACCCATCTGTACGGTCCAAACTCTACCACTGTAGTAGGCACTACAACTTTCTCTGAGTACTTTGCTAGGTACAGGGAAGCATTGTAATGCATGAAAAGAGTGACCATTATCAAACCCCAGATCCCAATGTTGCTCCATCCACCCGGAATAAGGTGCAATTCTGGCCCCTCAAATGCGGCTAACCAATGCCCAACCATTACTCCAACAGAGAACAGAGCCTGATACCAGCTGGGCATGCTTACATCCCACTTTGGATCATGTGGCCTAGGATTATAATCCCCATAAAGCCGTTTCCGAATGCTAACATTGAAGAAGAAAAAATAGTGATAAACAAAGAAGAACACAAAGGGCCATCCCTCTAGAAACCCATTGAAATATGCAGGTGGAACCAATGTTAGCCAAGTGAATGCAGATGTAACAATTGCAAGCTGCTCTACGACACTCGCTTCACCACGAGAATGCTTAAGAAAACAATAAACTCCATAAACCCCAAGACCAACTGCCACAAACCAAGGCCAAAACATCCATGTCCAGCTAAAGTACATCCAGAAAAAAGGACTGAACACCAAATTAACAACCCATTTCACAGCCGCAACAGCAATTGCGAAAACACCCAACCACTTACAAGCACCAATTGGAGTCAACTGGGGTAAACTCTCTTTCAAAGAGTCAAACGACAAGTTCTTAAGGTTTTGAAACAACACTGAAGTTTGAAAATTTGAAGTGGGTTGCTCAGCAAATGCACATTTGATAGGTTGGAGCAAATGGGTACGCTTAACATTAGCTGAATGTGATACCAGAGGAGAGAAATTTGACAACTTTACCGTGCTACTTGGCAGAGAAATACGAGGATGTCTTTGGCCCGCCAAGTGTTTGTGAAAATGCCTAGCTGAAATTTTGTTGCTGAAACGGAAACCCAGCGGGGTTCCAGTCGAGTACAGGGCAGCCGAAGGGGTGCCCATTTGAGGAGAGAGAAAGACGGCCCGGATGCGATGAACGGAGGACTCCACCGCCCCACTTTGAGCAGAAGCTAAAGAGCAATCAACCGGAAAAAAGGTAGAAAGAACGAAGATGATTTAATGGGTGATCTGACAAATTTGGCTTAAGTCTTTCAGAGGTATAAGTGTTCTGTTTCGTTGGTTGAAACGACCGCGTTTGGATACCTGGATAAGGGGCGCGGGTACGGGTAGGCCGTATTAGTTGTAAGCTAGGCCTAAGAAAGTGGCCCAACAAAATGGCTTCCTTGAAGTAGTTTTGAGGAAGAAGGTAAGGTGTAAATTCAGCAAATTACTCCCTCCGTTTTCAATTGAAATTGATGCTTGGTTTTTCACAACTCACATGAATTGAGAACGGAGGGAGTACATATCCTCCTTGTGTTTTTAGATGCACCCAGCTCAATATATTCAAGTGATTCAGTCGAATGATAATTACAAAGAATGATTATAGGGTCCTAGGGTGTACCCAAGAGTAAAATTTCAGGGTGCACCCTCTTGTAGTTATCCAAATTTTGAAGCATAAACAGTTCATCTCCTATTAGGCAGACTTTTATATCAGGTGGGTTAACACAAATTGTTAGTGGGTAAGCAAAAATTAGTACTATCCTACTAGGATGAACAAAAGTGATACAGAATGAGATAAAAGTGGTACTAAGATAAATAAATAAATAAATAATAATGATAACAACTGGTACTAAATTAGGAAAAAATCATACAGTTTACTGCATCAATACCATTTTTTGGGCTATCAATATTAAATTTGGATCACCAATACCATGTTTTGGATCACTAGTACATGCGTGGAATGTCGCCTAATATATCGTTTTTAAATAGTTCACACTAGCACCAGAACTTGAGTGTGTACTCTTGATTTCTTGGGTTGGATTGTGCATGTTCATCACTTACATCATCCACAAGTTGGCAGAATCCGTGCTTATGCCTGAGCCACTAGACAGGGTACATTAGATGGGCAGTCTTAAGTTCGATCAATTCATCAAGAACTTAGGAAACATTTACCATACAGCAGCTAGGATTGGGAGCATCTGAGTGTTCAAGAAACCCAGTTTGGACTATAAAGAACAGAGACTGAGCTTGCCCAGTTATTATCAACCTTCTCTGTGTTGCTAAGCCAACTTACACTACCTAAAATTCGAAGTGAATGCAGAAACAGCTTTAAATTGTCATACAGGTAACTCGTTACAACGCTACCAAAAATGGCAAGGAACCAAACCCCAGTGTAAAAACATTGTTACTTAAAAAACCAGTAAAAACACCTTGGTGTAAAGCTACACTAGCAATTTTCCGAAACTTCAGATGCGTGTAGGGCGTATGGACGGGTCACAGTTCATCACCAATGTTCCAGGTTTCAACTCGTTACTGGCTATTATATAAGTGAACGCTGCTTGATCAGTGCCACGTGGTCGGGTCTTTGATTTGCCCTCCGACTTAGCAGCTGCAGCAAGCCCAACAGGCTCATCAAGGACGAAACTCGACCAAGAAACCGCTGCTTTACGCTGGAGCCTATGCTCCCAGAGGACACTGTCCTTACTCCACCTACGGACATCAGAAAGAGAAAATGCCTTCTCTCCTTCTCTGACTTGCTCTCTAGTCTGAGGAGCAAACACAGCTGGCTTTGATCCAGCTACAGCTATCCTTGGAATATTATGGAGAGATTCCCCCTTGGACCGTTGGGAGGACAAGGCAGAATCGATCACATCCTTCACACTACTTAATTTGCTGCCTGCCTCCTTATCAGAAGGACAATTAACCACAAAATTACGCATCAAGTGTCCAGGAGTCAAACAAGCTAATGGAAATTGGCCAGCTACTGTGGTCGTCAAAGGTTGGTTAACACTACTTTGTGGAGGAGGAGGCGTGAAGTCTTTCTCGCATATCCTTTGTTCGCCTGACTGCACACCCTCAGTCGTCCATCGAACCAAAGCAAGATTAGCAGAGCGATTAGGGTCGTATTCTATCCGCTCTACAACACCCATACATGAGATGTTTCTCTTTACATCAACCTTCCGCTGCAATCTCTTTGCCCCACCTCCTCGGTGCCAGATCGTTATACGCCCCTTATTATTACGACCTATTGAGGGAAATTGAGCACACAATAAGTGTTTGTCTGAAAACTTGGATTTGAAATCCAGAACTTGAGATGAATTTAAACATGAATGACTCAAATAATTGTGGACTCGGAGCTGATCCAAATCTACACCCTTTCACAAAGGCTCAAACTGGAGAATTTCAAATGACACCCCAACACCTTGTCATTAGAATTCCTCCTTCCCCTTCCTTTCCTCCCTTAATCTCCAAATTTACAACACTATTAAACTAGGTGTAAAGGCCAGCTTATATTGAATGAATAATATCAAATCAAATTCCCAAACACAACATAACATATTTTCAACAATAACAGTACAAGCTACATCAACAACGGTTGATAACTGATCATGGCCTCGGTGCTCATTTAACATACAAGTGAGTTTATTGTCACAGAGCAATTAACTCTCCACAGTCAGTTCAACCAGCTTGCAGAGGAGGATTAAATTTTGGAAAAACCAGTTTATTGCTAGTCAGCTACTTAGAAATATCTTGAACTAAGATCAAGAATAGCATGAAACATAGTGGAATCAAAAAGAATTGGCAAACATAAGTTTGTTAACACCAATCTGTAATCAACCAAATTAAGGGCTAGTAAGAAAATTACCAGCAGTGGATCCTCCTTGTGATACCAACAACTTCTTAAAGGGCTTTACACTGTTCCACTTCATAGTTTATTCCTACTAAATTTCACCTGAAATAAAACCCCCCAAAAAAAAACCGAGATTATCGATACCAAATCGCTTCGATACAGAGCTTAAATACAGTGAAATCAACTCAAAACAAAGCAATGGCCCAACACAAACATCAATTCTTGAAACAGGAAGTAAAATCACAAAAAATAAATCAAAAATTGCAGGGAAAAAACCTGGTTGGATGAAGATGATGGAGAAAAGAGTCAATCCTGCAAAATCCAACCCGGAAATGGTTACAAAATAGATCTGCAACAAAATTGCGGAAATTTAACCCAAATACTGTGAAATAAAATCGTAAAATGGTAGCGGTACTTACTAACAGGTCTTCGACGGCGAGCAGCTTCCGGCGAACACGAATGGAGCTACGGCGAGCAGGATTCTCTCTCTGGGTAGGCGCCCTGGGTTGGAATGGTACTACAAACCCGTAGTGAAGATCCTACATTGGGCCAATCAAACCCAACGACAGCTATCGGGTTGGGTTGAGGTTTTGGGCCTGGCCATCTATTTATTCTTTGCTTCTAGTATATTAATGTTACTCCCTCCATTGTCAATTGAAGTTGACGCTTGGTAATCTAAAACGAAGGGAGTATTGCTTTGTCTTTTTTTTTTTTCCATGAGAGTCAAGGTTCAAGATAATTACTCCATCTGTTTCACTAAAATATTTATATTCGAATTTTGTATGTAGATTAAGAAACTTTGAAATAGTATTTGACTTTCGATAATGCCCTTGGGATAGTGTCGAATAAATAATGTGGAAAAAAGATCAGATAGAAATTAGTGGGTAGCTATGTCATTTCAAGGCTATGTAAATTAGTGGAATGGATGAAGTATCAATCTTTCTTTTTTTTTCAATATTTATCAAGAATATTAATCTTCTAGATTCCGATCCGTTCTGGTGAATAGGTGGTTTGCTGTTGGCTTGTGGCTAGTAAGATGTTGGATGGTTGTATTAACTATTTTGACCAATTGGTATTAATGATCGTTTGTAAATGGGGTTTCGTAAAATTAGTTGCTACCTTGTAAATATGAAGAAATAATCAGCCATAAATAAAACCAAAAAGCTACTCATAGTCGCTTTTTAAATATTAGTTTGTGGGATGGAAAATGCCAATCTAAACAATCACTCGAGCACTTACCAAAATACCTTTTCTGTCTGGTTAGACTGGTAAAAAAAATGCTAAAAGGCAACCCAAAATCCCATTTACTAAACAGTATCATAATCTTCAACCAGTAAATTGCTCATAAGTAATTGAAAGAACTCGACCACACTAGTAACTGAGGAATAGTATGGCCAAAGTTAGCTATAAGTTATGCAATCACATCTGCTTCACCAAAGAAAGCCATAAAATTTGCAATATAAGACAATAATTTAATCCTTTTTTAATTTATAAGAAGTTAAAAGTAGGCTAAAAATTGAATATGCAATTTACAAATGTGAAAGTATTGAAAGTATGCTTCATCGGCACCTAGTGCAGCTAAATAATGTCGTATGTTGTTGCTGCAAATATTACAGACCGCTATCTAAGAGGTGTTTAGCCCACTGTTAAATAAGTTTTGACTTATATATCAACTCACGGGTTCAAGTCTCTTGGTAAGCACCTACAAGAAAGTTCCTCCTTACAGNTTAGACCGCTGCGTTTTGAGGTGGAGTAAAGACTCTTCTCTCATCGACCCCCTTTAATTAATGAGTGAGTGAGTGGATTAATTATTGTTAATTAATTGATGTGATTGGTTTTAACACCAAACAACACAGGAATCTTATGCCACCCATACCCAAATTGCCAACTGGCCTAATTCGCCTAGCTTGGGCATCAAGATAGGGAGTAAATAAAGGAAATCTTTTTTATTCCTTTAAAAATACATTTCACATCTTACTCTTTTTTTGCCCTAGTACTTTAATTGTGTAAGCCTTATATCATTACATCTGTATCAACGAACAATTAAATTGTTTCATTAAAAAAAGAAAAAAAAAGCAAAATTTTACAACGGCCATCGCTTAGTAGTTGCCTTTGAAACTTTTAATTTACCCCGTTAGATTTAAGTGAACTAATGTTATGCGTTCATTTTTTTTTTTTATCAGTTATAAGTTTGGTTGAATCCAAAAACACTTTAACTGTCTTTTATGAACAAAATGAGTATTTGAATAATAACAATACACTTATCAGTTATCCTTTATTTATGTATTTATTTATTTGCATTTGATGATATCCTTTCTTGTAAATATTCATATAGAAAGTTATTGGAAATTTGGGTGTTCTTGAATTGAAAAGGTTCAAAAGAATGTTTGCATGGTCATTATCACAATTCGTTAGGGTAGATATTATACATAATATGAATCTGCTCTCACATATAAATTGTTAAGAATTATGTTAATTCACTAAGTATCTTGCTTGGTCTATTGGTTCTATATAAATAGCGCCATAACCTTGTGTAAGGATGATGATAGAGCAAAACGATAGAATATGAAGTGTCCCTCGTACCCATACACATCCATATTTCAACATCTACCGGACTAGTACTTGTTACACTTGTGGTGGATATGAGCTTCCAAATCGCTATTCTCACTAGCAAGTATAAAATTGACTCCATCTACCCCACTACATAATAAACATTCACTATCATTTCGTACTTGCGCCGCTACTCGACAATGTACACTAACTTTTTGTATTTGTCACATAAGTTGGTACTTGCTATTAGATATTTTTTTTCTATTCATTATGTTTTATTTGTAAATGTAATTGTCGCACCTAGATTAAAAGAAAAAAGAATTAAGAAAAAACATAAACGGATAAAAATATGTCATAAAAAAAAAAATTCATTGTGGGTAGATGTATTAACTATTAACATGTGGAAATCCATGTAACCATATACATTAGCAATATGACTCACATGTAACTATGTCATAATATTATTGTCTTTTTTATTTTTTTATGTATATATCAAGAACTATGTCATTATATTATCCAATGCCTTTACTCTCAAATTTATGGTTCAATGTATATATGTTTGATAGTTTTAGTTGATCTTTAATTCATCTTATTAAGTTGTTAGTACGTGTATGTTACTCAATGCATTTAGTCAATAAATTTCATTACATAAGTTTAGTAATTTTTTTTGGCTGAATAGAGCATTTATATAGTCATGCACATACACACTTCATTAAATTCAGATAAAACTAATCTCTACATAATAATATATTGCATGTTAGGCTACTTTTTTTTTCACTGGCTTTAATTGCATGTTATACATTGTCCAATTGATTAGATTGGCCATGAATATATAAGTATTTAATTATTTTTTAAGGATAGTATCACACAAGGCAAGTCACTGTGTAGAAATGAACAAGGCAGAATATGGGACATGGAGTATGAAAATAAAATCCACTCTAGGTCCAATATCCACGCACATAATAAATTTTCACTAATCCAGACCCATTATGTATTTAGTACTGATCCATAACTGCTCATTTGATGCAGATACAATGCAATATCTACATACACCTGTCCATTTTCATCTATAGTCTTGCCTATTATTAGCTAGGTCCAAATGGTCAATTTTCCTATACTCCACAATATCTGCATATATATTTTAGTGCTAACTTAGCGCCATCGTAATTCATATAAACCAATTGACAATGAACTTGATCGATTATATATACCATTTGATAATAGGTGTTTCTATGCTTCAAATAGATGACTTTAACTTCAATAACATGGGGTGACTTCTTCACCTCGGGGTGACCTTATTCCATCGGTGATATGGACCAAGTGCATTACTATTGTGACAAACACAGAAATGAAACTACTTTTAATTTTAAAGAAAAAGAAAAAGGGGGAGATGACCATCCTTATCCACTGGCCAATTGGCTGATTTGTGAGATTCTGCCCATGAAAAATATCTAAACGAGTATTAAACCCTGTTTAATACAAGTAATCGCTCTTTTCACATCACATGGTTTATTGTTTAAATCAATATCAAAATCAATTTTCAAACCCTACCCAACACCATAAAAACTCCTCCCATGGCCATGAAATTTACAGGTCCTTCTGTTTTAATATCGTTCACCCAATAACACAAACACAATACCCTTCTTCGTCACTCACCCCCTCAAAAAAGGTTTCCTATTTCATAGCATCATCAAATCACATCACATCATCACCTGTTTCTCGTTAGATCTCTCCGTTTTGCAATTAGATTTTTAGCCAAAGTAGGATTCTAAGGGAAGAAGAACAAGGATAAGAAAAAAGGATAAAGAAAAATGATCTTTTCGAAACTGGGTCGTTCTTTGTCTCGTTCATCTCGTGTTAGGGTAAGGATTAATCTGTTCTTTCACTCAAATTCTTACTCTAAATGATGCTGAGCGAAATGGGTTTTTCTGGGATTTTTGTTTGAGATTGAAAGTTTTGTGCTTGTGTGATTGCAGAATCTTATCAATGGCTGTTGCAATGGGAGGTCGGTGTTAGCAGATGATGCCCTTTTGAGATTGCCATCCGCCAATCACTGTGTTGATCGATTGGATGCTAATTTAGGGTTTTTGAGGGGTTATGTGGCTTCAATTGGAGCTAACAAGAAAGACCATTTATCTGATTTCAAGTATGCGCTCGCAAACCCTAGACTTCATCGGTACTTTTCCAGCGAAACCCCTAAGAAAAAGAGTAAGCTTGTTTTGTTTGATTTTGGGTCTTTAATCTTTCATTTGAATGTTTAGTTATTGAGATATATGTTTTTATGCAGTCAACATTTTCTTATACTTCTTTTATGGGTTGAATAATGGCAGATTATGAGAACTTCTACCCAAAGGAAAAGAAGGAAATTCCCAAAGGAAATGATCAGAAATCTGAGTCCAAAGGTAGATGGGCCCCTTTTTTCTTTATCTCTTCTTGCTTAATGGGTTTGATTTTGCTTGTATTAGGAGTGGGAAATAGTATAAAGTAGCTGAAGCTGAATTTAGGATATCTACTAGTATAAGTTAGTCTAAACTATAGAGCTTGGAAACTTTGATACTTTTCATGTATATATGAGTACTTGCTAGAGGTGGCTGAGTGGACCGCTGTTCTTCAAAGAGGTAGTCTGGCCGACCATGAAAGCCCACGCTCCTCATCAATGCTCGACATGTTTGCGCCCCAAGGACCTGCCGAGTGTGAATAATTCAGATTTGAAAGCAAATGGCATGTCGAGCTTATCAGAGTAGGAACCAGAAATTTTAGATTCTCCTCCATGAATTAATCTCATGCAAAACGTAGGGTCAACAGGTGGTCAGAAGAACCTGTCTTGAAGATCTAATAGGTGTGCCACTGCATTTCCAAATCTAGTAGAAAACCTTCATTCTTTGATTGTTGGGGATTTTGCCTACAGGGGAGTTTTTAACAGCAGGGTCTCAATCTGAAGTCTTTCTGAGCTTCTTATGCCATAATGCCAGTTTTTCTATTGACTTTAATGGAAGGTAGGGTGTTGATACCTTTTGAAACTTGAGAAAAGGAAAGGTGATTGAAGTTGCTGGTGCCTAGAGTGGATGAGTTCTTTGCTTCAGGAAGTCGTGTTAACATCTTTGCACACTTCTCTAAACTTTTCCATGTAGTTTCCGAGAGAGCAGTTGTAGCCATATTACCATCAGGCATTCTCATCTCTATTTTGCTTGTTAAGAGAGCTGTTGAGGAATCAAGCTTTAGGTACGGATTTGCACTGCCATTGATGGTCTCTGCTAGCTGAATGGAATATGTGATGATTGCACCGTGGGAGATAAATCCGCCACCTGATGCAGCTGTGGCTGCAGAAGATCTAGTAGTTCTAGATGGGGTACAAAGAGTTGGTTATTAATGCTGTCTTGGACAGGCTGACCTGAAGATAGGAAATTGTATTGGTGACCTCGTAAGTGTACTCGAACAAATAGAAACTTTTTTTCTAGAAAGAGAGAGCAAAGGGAATGTGGACTGAAAGAAGAAAATGACCCAATAAAGCATCTGACTTAGCTTGTAATCATGGCTTCTCACAAGTAAACTCTTAGGGCTGTTCTAGACGCCCCCGAGCAACATAGCAAGTATTGAGAAGGAAATCAAGTGGAGGAAAAGGTGGTTTGATCATGTAAATTTTGAATGATTTCAGTTTCAGCCTTTATTTAACTCCCAGGTTGTCCCACTTTCTTTAGCAGCCTTAGCTTTCCTTTCCAGTCTCTTTGGCAGTCCAAAACACTTTTCAATCAAGGAGAGTCAAAAGGTATCTTCGTATTGTGGACCGTTTTCCGTTCAATTCGCTTTCCAATCAGCTTACAGCCTTCGTCCATACCCGGTTCTTGCTTGTGGTAATCAGTTTGTAGGCCTTATCTTTAGGCATGGTGGGTTTGGGTCTTGAAAGGCATGATGTGGTTAGAATAGGCAAGAACTAGACTAACTAAATTTACTATTCTGATGTGTTAAGAGTATAAATTGCTGTAATATCTGTTTCCTCTTCCCTTTTTTTCTCTGATAAGTAAAGGTTGACATGTCAGTCTATGCATGTATAATTACTTCTTTTTTTCCCCCCCTTGCAGAGGAATCTAACTCAAACACCGATGATCAAGGAAATTTTCAAGAAACTTTTATGAAGCAGTTCCAGAATATGCTCACTCCTCTGTTAATGATTGGGCTATTTCTCTCAACGTTTAATTTTGGTCCTCGAGAACAACAGCAGGTAAGGGTTTCAGCAACATGTACTGAGTATGTGTTTACTGCTTGAATTTAACTACATTAGTTTGCATTTTTCTATGCTTGTGGTAGGTAATAGAACAATTGTTTTGGTTCTATTACTTATTTATATGACTCATAAGATCGTGAGGCCATGTTCGCATCTGTATGCAACATACGTTACATAGCCTCTTTATTTCACCTCAACTATTTGTGTTGTATAATCGACATTCCAAGATGAGTATGGATTTTGATATCCATTTTAGGCCAAAAACATGGATTCTTTTCAATATTGTCACTGGACACATACTTTGTGTCAGACACTTATAGTCGAGTCCTTGTGTGGAACCCGATGGTGGAGATATAGTTGTGTCTATACTAGAAATAAAATTGCAAACAAAAAAATAAAAATTCTCAGCAATTGGCGCGAGGGATACATGAAGGATTTTCAAATTATAGCTACATGACGGGCCATCATGTTTTATAGTTTGAAAAGTCACAATGTAACTTCTGTTGTGAGCAGTCATGTCACTGATTCAACAGTGACAACCTATTATTAAAGGTGTAACATATATCAAAGCAATTGCATTTATCTGTGGGAGAATCTTTTGAGTTATGTTTTGACCTGTTCAATGTTAACCCACATGGAAGTAAGAAGATCATTCAATTATACAAGGTGCAATGCTCCTTATTCGGAACTCAAATTTTGCAAAAGCATCACCAATTCCTATACTAGACAATAGACATGGCATTAGTTTGAAGTCAGACCTATCATTGTCATGATCTGTAAAACGATAATTCGTCCTTTTTTTTTTCCCCTCTTCTTAGTAATTGTCAAGAGATGTTCTATGATACATATTTCTGTATATAACATACAAAACATATTTAGGATGATGTGAATCATATCTTAGTTGGAATTGTCCATGGCCGTCTATTACCCTGTGCGATGTGGGCGATCACACAGGCCTGATCTTAAAAGCATCACTCAGGAGTCAGGGCACCAATTTAAAAGACCCACAATAAAAAGAACTCTTTGACTTTGTAGATCCAGTATAGTTCTCTTTCTTCTTCATCATAATTAATCACCATAAAAATTTGTGTCAAAAATATGGGGGCCTCATGTTTAACTTTAGCACATGGCCCCTGAAACATTTGAGACGGCCCTGGAATTGTCAAATTGGTTGATTCATGACACAAGGGTTGTCATTCTTGATTTAATACCTGTAAGATGGTGTGATCTTAACACTGTGATTGTTATGCAATTAATGCCATAATTGCAATTTGGTCTCTAAGCACCTGTTTATGGCTCCAGAGGACTGATTGATGGTGAACATGGTGGGAACTATTAGGTGGTTATCAAAATGACTGCTATTAGTGTCTGCATAAAATGTTACTAAGAAAGGCAGAACATATATTCGTCGATTTCAGGGCTTTATCTTGCTTTATTTTCCCTTTTTGTTTTCTCTGTCAAAAGAAGCCATTTAGCAGGAAGTTGACTTATCAAGATATTGATATTTGACTTGCCAACAAGTCAGGGGAGTCAAAAAATATGAGACACAATGTTTTATTTGGAATCGAAAAACTTCTAGCATTGTTTGTTATTCGCAGCAAAGGTCATCACTTTTCTTGTTGGCTTGTCACTGCTTTTAGTTCCTTTCTCTGAGTTATCTTGAAGCTTCACCCCTTCCCGTTTCTTATCACTTCCAAGAATGTCGTATACTTGATCAATTTGATTTCAGCACTGATGCCGCCTGACATACAAGTGTGTACAAGTGTTCTTTCAGTGCTCTGTTTAAATTCTTGGTCGAGTAAAACATAGCACACCAGGAGAGGACTTAAGTGAATCATTATAAGAACTGTCTGACTGTCCTGGCTGTTTATTTCATTTATTGTTCTTGTTGATTCTTGTTTGTATTTTTGAGTTTTGAGAAAGTATCCAACTTTACTGTATGTTAGTACTTTATGTCTTTTGATTTGAGCTTGGTAAGTTTTTACACTGTGGCTTTCTGCTGCTATTTACCTGATAATGCTTATGACGCCTTGCCTTCCCTCTAGACTTTTGTCCACTTTATTTATGCTATTAGCATTAGAAAAAAAATTTCGACTGTTGCAGTAATAGCCTGTATAATTTTTTACTGCAGATTAGTTTCCAAGAATTCAAAAATAAGCTTCTGGAACCTGGTCTAGTTGACCATATAGTTGTTTCCAATAAATCAATTGCTAAAGTCTTTGTAAGGAGCACTCCACGTGGACAGACAAATACTGACGTTTTCCAAGGTCCTGCCAATGGTGCACCTTCAAGAGGCAACTCAGGCCAGTACAAGTACTTTTTCACTATTGGAAGTGTTGAATCTTTTGAAGAAAAGTTGGAGGAAGCCCAGGAAGCCTTAGGAATTGACCCTCATGATTATCTTCCTGTAACTTATATGAATGAAATGGTATGGTATCAAGAGTTGCTAAGATTTGCTCCTACGCTTTTGCTTCTGGGATCTCTTTTGTACATGGGTAGGAAGATGCAAGGTGGACTAGGTGTTGGTGGTGGTGGTGGAAGGGGAGGTCGTGGAATATTCAGCATTGGGAAAGCTCAAATTACGAAAGTGGATAAGAATGCAAAGCATAAGGTAGCTGATTCTTCATTTAGGAAATTTGATTTGGAATGTTTCTTTCTGTCTCTTTTTAATTTCAGTAATTTATATGATATTGTATTTTTGCTGATGCCTACAAGTCATTGCTCAGATATTCTTCAGAGATGTAGCTGGCTGTGATGAGGCAAAGCAAGAGATCATGGAATTTGTGCACTTCCTTAAGAATCCGAAGAAGTATGAGGATTTGGGTGCAAAAATTCCTAAAGGTGCTCTCTTAGTTGGTCCTCCAGGGACTGGAAAGACACTCCTAGCTAAAGCAACTGCTGGGGAATCTGGTGTGCCCTTTCTATCTATTTCTGGTTCTGATTTCATGGAGATGTTTGTTGGTGTTGGACCATCTAGGGTAAGGAACCTATTCCAAGAAGCGAGGCAATGTGCACCTAGTATCATCTTTATCGATGAGATTGATGCCATTGGCCGAGCTAGAGGACGTGGAGGGTTTTCAGGTTCAAATGATGAACGGGAAAGCACTCTTAATCAGCTGCTTGTTGAAATGGATGGTTTTGGAACTACAGCTGGAGTGGTGGTGTTGGCAGGCACTAATAGGCCTGATATTCTGGATAAAGCTTTGTTAAGGCCTGGTCGATTCGATCGCCAAATCACTATTGACAAGCCTGATATTAAAGGCCGTGAGCAAATCTTTCAAATTTATTTGAAAAAGCTTAAGCTTGACAACGAGCCGTCATACTTCTCAGAGAGGCTTGCAGCACTGACACCTGGATTTGCTGGAGCTGACATAGCGAATGTTTGTAATGAAGCTGCATTGATTGCTGCCAGGAAAGAGGGAACAGTGATTACGATGGAACATTTTGAATCAGCTATAGATAGAGTTATTGGCGGCCTGGAGAAGAGAAACAAGGTAATTTGCCAGATAATGCAACTTCCATAATTTAAATCCTTCTGCTTCTGAAAGACTTGCCGAATACTTTTTTTAAACTTTTCTTGTTGGCTATGCAGGTGATAAGCAAGGAGGAGAGGCGAACTGTTGCCTATCATGAATCAGGTCATGCTGTTTCAGGATGGTTCCTAGAACATGCAGAGCCTCTATTGAAAGTCACAATTGTTCCACGTGGCACAGCAGCACTAGGTTTCGCGCAGTATGTTCCAAATGAAAATCTTCTCATGACCAAAGAGCAGCTTTTTGACATGACTTGCATGACCCTAGGTGGCCGAGCAGCTGAACAGGTAATTGGATCATCATCTTGCATCTTTAAACTCACCCTAAAAACAAATAATACAAAGACAGTTGAACATGAAGAAATACTGGCTATAACTTTACATGGTTTAGGGCTTGTCTATTTCGTCGTTCCCATTCTGCTTTCAATTCAGTTCAGTTCTGCAATTACTTCTCTCTTATATATTACTATTCATTCAATTTAGTTCAACACTATTAAGTTGAAATGGAACATAACCTTAGATGGAACTTTTTAACTTCTTGGTTGCGTTTTAAGCTACGTTAATAATCATGTATATAATGAGTGTGACTTTGTATTTCAGGTTCTGCTGGGGAAAATCTCAACAGGGGCACAAAATGACCTAGAGAAGGTCACGAAAATGACATATGCCCAAGTAGCAGTGTATGGTTTCAGTGAGAAAGTAGGCCTCTTGTCTTTCCCCCAAAGGGAAGATGGGTTTGAGATGTCAAAGCCCTACAGCAACAAGACCGGTGCCATCATCGACCAAGAGGTTAGGGAGTGGGTTTCTAAGGCATATGAACGCACCATTCAATTGGTCGAGGAACACAAAGAGCAAGTGGCTAAGATTGCAGAGCTCTTGCTTGAGAAAGAAGTCCTTCATCAGGACGATTTGACTCGCGTTCTTGGGGAACGCCCATTCAAGGCTGCTGAGCTCACTAATTACGATAGATTCAGGCAAGGTTTCCAGGCAGAAAATGATAAAAGTAGTCAGGCCACCGAGAGCCGGACGTCAGAGGATGACGGATCGGCACCCCTCGAGCCTGATGTTGTTCCCACATAATAGCTCAGGGAGAAGCTTTTGTTTGTGTTGTACATGAATCGGTTATTGCATTTGGTGAAAGCCTGTATAATGAAATGTTACGCTTGGATCACTTCCCTTTTCTCGGCATCTTATTTTTTTCAATGAAAAAAATTGATATAGTTTGCAGCTTTTTGCACAACTCCTGTTGATAGCTTGCTATTTGAATCAGATCGATCGGACTGCTTGTAGGAGTAGCCATTGATCTCTCCCCGATGTACTAATAATTGACTGATGTGAACATTGCAATTGAATCCTGTGCAATTCAACGGAGTGAGACATTGATACTGTATTTAAACTGAGTGAATGATAAAAATTGAGATAAAAATTAAGTCGTTGAACTCGCGATTATAGAAGTGTATTGGGAAATCAGTCGTTAGTTTGTAGAACGGATGGAGTATTTCTCAGTTATGGAACTGAAAAATCTTGCTCCACTCACGAGCTTGCCAACAAAATGAAAGGGAAAATTGCAGAAAAGTAATGGTAGCTGCGTAATTGGGATGCTGGAATGCAAAGTTATTGAATTCAAGAGGTCGTTTGGTTGACACCAAA
>BSSO01002252.1:0-19938 GCA_030267885.1 Mesembryanthemum crystallinum | reverse complement strand
CAAATACCTAACAGTTGTGTAATTAAGGCAAGTAAGGGTATATCAGTCATTTTACAGTGCCCCCATACATTAACTAAGTCAAATAGTAAAAAAAATCTAACGGAAATGGAGCTCCGTCAACCATTAGGGTACAGGAAACGTTAAAGTCTAAGTTTAGGGGTACGACAAATGTTAAAGTCAAAGTTCAGGGGTACCACTGGCATTATTAGAAAAGCGTGGACACCACTGGCATTAGGCCAAAGTTCAGGGGTACCACAGGAAATTTCCGATATAAATATACATCTACTACAAGGGCAAATATGTCTAAAAACACTCACCTAAAATTTTGTGCCCTCTCAATTTATGAAAACTAATTACGGGACGTAGGGAGTATAATACTATTAATGGTCTATGTGTATTAATCTCTAGAAGTATATTTATGAGATTGTCAATTTGTCATTATTATTGAACGTACTATCTTACAATAATAATATAAATAAGTGGTCCAATATTCGATATAGACGTAATAGTTAAACCATGCAAATAAAATAGGACGGAACACTTAACAAAAGTCCTTTTATTACCCCCTATAAAAATCAATTGGGGTCCACTTGGTATTCCTATATTTTTGTCTTTTCCAATTGGTACCTAAATTGTTTTTGCTAATCCATGTGGTGTTCCTATTGTTTTAGAAAACTAAACTCTAATTGAAATAAATTTTCTACCTCCAAATCTAGTACAACCTCACACGTATATAGAAGCCAGTAACTACGTGGAAACAATCACACAAAAGAATCAACATCAATAAATGCTGATAATCCTATTCCCCTCGTAAAATCATTCAATAGCTTAATCATAACAAATGACCAAAAACAAATTGTCACCTCTCTTACAAAGTCGAGTACTGTAACCTTTACCAATAGGCATTATCCTCCATATGCTATCAACTCGAGCAAAGAACCTAAAGGCTGTCAATTGTCATTTAATCACGCAACAAATAAAGTTATGTCATTAATGGAACAATTAGGGTTGGCCATGAGCCGGACTGGCCCATGAGCAGCACGACCCGACACGAACTTAGCACGGGCACATTCTAGGCATCACCCAGCACGTGGCGGGTCGTGGGCTTTGCCGGGTTGCAATTTTAGGAAAATTATGTGTCTAGTCATGAACAAGCACAGCATGATACGCTGTGACACAAAAAAAAAACAACAAAATAATAATAAAATTTTAAAATTTACATAGGAATGGCACGAGGCACAACATGATAGACCGTAGGCTGTGTGTGGGCTGCCTTAGGAAAGAGGCGACACGGCACGACACGACACACACTAGGTGGGCCGTGGATCGGGCCGAGCGTCTCAAAGCTCTAGGCACATCGGCATGGCACGTGGACCGGCCCAACACGGCCATGGCCACCCCTTACAATAGTAAATTTGACATAACCCCAAAAAAAAAAAAAAAAATACAAAAATCAAAACCCATTGGCCATTGCCGCAAGCCCAAAACTTGAGCCATGGATCAAACGACCGCCATTCATTTCTGCTACCACTGACCTCCGTAGTTGCATTCTTCAGAACCTCAAAGGTTGTATGTATCAGCAATCAATTGAGGGAAAACGACCACAGATTAGTGGCCAGATACCGATTTCAGCGATTGTCGGCTACTATTTTGACACAGGAGACCATGGCTATCTTCAACAAAAGCTTGATGCTGAAGGAGGCCCAAGGAAGATTTCACTTACCTACTGACCACTGCAAGTATGAGAGTAATTAACAGGAGGGAATTGATTGCCGTTCCAAAAAAAAAAAAAAAAAAAAGACCAACTTCGGTGTAATCTTGACCGTTACATCTCAAACTGAATGGTCCAAATGTGCTCTCATACCATGGGTAAGTCTTCCACGGCCACCGCTAAATGGTCGCCGTGGAAACATTATCGGTTTGGTCGGAACCAAACTGTTTTTGGTTGCAATCAAAAAAAATCATAATACTCACTCTGGTTGGACCTAAAGTGCTTTTGATTTCAACCAAACTTGTAATTGCTAAGAGAAAATGAATGCATAAAATTGGTGTATATTAGAAGTTTCAGTGGCGGTGGTCATTGTAAAATTTTCCCTCATACCCTTACCATAACTCCATAAGCCATATTCTAATGTAAACCCGAATCTTAAGATCTCATTCGTTCATTGTTAGAATTGTCGGCTGAGATTCTTAGTTTACATGGTTCGCACATAAGAATTAGGTTGCACTATAACTCTTATTATGTACTCACTTTTATTATGGTTAGATTTGTCTTGTAAGACCCTTAAATTAGTTTATGTGCATGATATGTGAGTGTTACAAACTACCAAAACTAGTACTTTTCGATTATCATGGAGTCGGAATAACATGCTTATAAGAGACTCTAGATATGATGTTCATCAATCTTCTTTCATCTCTTTATTAACATGAAAGATGATTGTTTTAAAGTTTAGGGGTTTAACAGTTGAATCTGATGAAAATGGTACTTATTTTGCAGAGAGGATTAAAAGAAATTGCTGAACTTTATGGATGTGAGTCATCCTTGCACAGTGTTGAAGATTACCGGAGACGCTCTGGAATTGAATCTGTTAGCTCAACTTGTTTTGGAGCTGCAAGAATCTCTGCAGTACTTATTGATGATTGCCTTGATTTTGACAAGAAGTATGAGATTGAGTGGCATAAAAGCTATGTTCCATTTGTTGGTCAGGTTTTAAGGATTGAGCAGTTTGCAGAAAAGATTCTGGATGAAGTATGAACCTGTTAGCTCCTTGATTTTAAAGTTCTAGTGTGTATGCATCTTCGAGACTTTTTCCACTAGTCAGCTGAGCTCTTTCATTGCTTTACATGATCAGTTTATCAAGCTCTTGTTTTCTGTCTTTTCTTTGTGTTTAGTAGAAAGAGCACCTCTTTGTTTCTGACTCTAAGATGAGGTGTAATATAATTTCTCCTGTTTGAACAACGTTGTAGGACTTGGCGGATGGAGCTATATGGACTCTGAATAAGTTTACTGAAGTATTTGTCAGCAAATTGAAGTCATATCCTTTTTGTTTGACATTGGTTTCCTTTAAGCATAACATGAAAAAACACATGATTCTCTTGCTATCTTGCGTTCCCTAACTTTTCTTCTACAGTAGCTAATACAGTGGTTGCATTGAAAAGCATAGCTGCATATCGTTGTGGTCTTGACATTGATTCAAATGTCACGGAAATAGACGCTGAGGAAGGTCTTGCTGAAGTTTTAAGTGGTGAGGCTGAGATCTTTATATGGTTTCAGAAACTGTTAAATATTTTCTGTTTCTAATCTTTAAGAATACTGTTTGTTATATCTTGCAGCTGGGAAACCTGTTCGCATTGCAAATAAGAAGTTCATTGACTACATCTTTATTCGTAGTTTAGAGGTTGCTTTGTGCTTTGACTTGCCAATGCAGATACATACAGGGTAATATATAAGCCAAGGGTGTATTTTAAGTCTTACATAAGAATTTCTACAGTTGGTATTCTTGATTTGTGACACTTTAGTTCAGACAGTCTCTATAGTGTTATATACTTGTTCCTTCTTGTCTTGCTCTCCTTTAACCCTATAGTGGCAATGGCCTTAGGTTTGGAGACAAAGATCAGGACTTGACGACATCAAACCCCCTCCATCTTCGAATGTTGCTCAAGGATAAAAGATTCTCCAAATGCCGTCTTGTTCTATTACATGCTTGCTATCCGTTTCAAAAAGAGGCATCGTACTTGTCATCTGTTTACCCCCAGGTAAGTTTTATGATTGAACTGACCAAACTCTGCTTTTTCGGAACTGTGTATCTAACCCTTTCCTCATGTGCTACCTAGGTCTACCTCGATTTTAGTGTGGGAGTTCGTTTACTCAGTATCAATGGGATGAGAACAGCAGTTAAAGAGCTACTGGAGCTAGCGCCAGTAAAAAAGGTGATGTGTTCTTTTTAAGCACAATATCTAATACAATTGAACTAATTGAATTCAAACTAAACCATACCATTACCCAAGTGCCTTACACAAGCATTGGATTATGAAAGAGGCGCTTTACTTCACCTGTTCACCAAAATTAACAAGCAGAGGAGTTTTTTTAGTGATCGATGAATTTAGTCTATGATGATGTAAAGTTGACAAATTATCCAATAACTACTCTTTTAGCTCTGCTTAGGTTTATAATGAATGTTGGTGATCACTGATCAAACCTCTAACTTCACCTTTGACTATATGCTCGTTGTTTGTTGATGCCTTAGACATTGTGAACCATACAATGCATCTCTATAAAAAACACTTGAATAATCAGGCAGGATACAGATTATAACCAATGTTCTATTCCTGTTTGAGCGAAGGGCGCTTAACTTAAGACGGCATTACCACTAATAGTACTATCTATGAGTTTTTGGAATATCCCGAGAGCAATCATATCATAAGGAATTTCTTTGAGAGAAGAATCAAGGGGGATTTCATCACTTACTTCCAAGACATGGTGCTTGTACCAGACCAGGTCCTAAGTCTTGCAAGTGCTTTATCTTTGGGGGTGTTTTTACACACAATGCTCTCCACACCCCTGCCCGGGAACAAAAAGGAAGAAAAACTTAAGATGGTGGTAGTTTTGTATGACTTCCCTATTTATTACGATTATTTACTTTCATGAATTACCCTACTTTTTTGTATTACTGTAGCGTAAGGTTTAGAATAAAGTGATGATAAGAGAACGGAGATTTTGGTGTCAAATTAGCAATGTAGGAGCACATTTCAAAAGTATTCTCATATTGGAATTTTAAATTATAATTTTCTAAGCTAGGAGATGCAAAATTTTGTGCCGCTGCAACTGGTTGGTAATGAATTGCTGAGGACTCACCTGTTTTGCAGCAAAACTCGCACCATAACATGTGTGTGTGTACATCTCGTGTTGTTTCAATCCTTTAGTGAGAGTGGCAGTGTTTTGATTCTGGAATCTGGATTTTTTGGAGCTCTGGTTGTGTGAGAAAATGATCTGATCCTCCAGTTGAAAATGGATCTTTGGGCTCTTTGGTTGTCACATCATCTTGCTTTTATAAAAGAAAGGCTTTCACAGAAATCTTGTCTTCATTTTTTGTTGTATCTCTGCCATTTGCTTATCATACAATCACAGCACATTCAGGCTAGCAGTCAGCTTAGGAAACTCTTTGGTGACGTTATCTGGCTAATTCGGTGAGATGTAGAATTTCAAGATTCATACTTGGATAGTATATATGGTAATTTAGCTGGCTCTATGTATCGTCTTCTAATATGTATTTAGTTGTCTATGATGGAACACAGTTTTAAGTTTGCTGTTTCTTTGGAAGAAATTTTACTATTTATGATGACACGTAGTGTCTTCTTTTCCTCCCATGCTTTAGCTTACTAACATACTATATATTCTCTGTAAACTTGTGATATGAAGGATTAAATATGATTATTTGTTTGTAGAAATGAAATATAAAATACTCTCTCATATTGAAGATGATTATCTGCAGGTGATGTTCAGCACTGACGGTTATGCATTTCCTGAAGCATTCTACTTAGGTCAGTTGTCGGTATTTCATTTTTACGTTCATCTATCTTAAGAAATTACAATCAAGCTTACAGTTAGAACACTTGTGGAATCCTTTGTACTCTAAATACGAATAATGGATAGAAATAAGTTGAAGCAGACATGGTTAGGATGAAATACCTTACAAAAGTACCAGCCTTTTGAAACTTTATATATGAAGGATCACAACTGCTAATATATCCCCTAATATGGATGTATCAATTTCATAGTCCTTACAGTGTATTACGTATCCTAACCTTATAGGTGCAAAGAGAGCACGTGAAGTTATCTTTTCGGTTCTACGTGATTCTTGCGTTGATGGTGATCTTTCAATATCTGAAGCATTAGAAGCAGCTAAAGATATCTTTGCTCAAAATGCCATTCAGTTTTACAAGATCAACTTGATTGGTAAATCCACGCAGACAAAAACTGTATCTCACAACTCGGGAGAGATTGTGAACACTGTCCCACCAAGTGAAGTTGCTTTAGCCCGTGTTCTCTGGGTTGACACTTCAGGGCAGAGCAGATGTCGTGTAAGTTATTTCATACGACATATGTTAATTTTCATTTCCTGCAGCAGTCTAATTGAACATAATTTATCATTATTTGTACTAAATATAATATGGTTTCGGAAAATAATCTCAGTTTGTGACAGACAATATAATTACTGGTTGCTGCTTTCATTGTTAGAGGAAACATATAAGTTTGTGACTAATAGACTCAACTTCTACTAAAAGCTTAGGTATCCCCTTTTTCGATTCAATGTAAAGCAGAACAACATCTTCCAAGATTACTTGACTTCAAAAACCCTCTCTCCAGCTCTCTTCTGCATTTTCTAGTCAAGACCTCCCCTTCATACTGTGTGTAATCTCAATAATCTATGTTTGTGCGGGTGATTAGGGTTGACCAATGTTCCAATTGTCCTAGCCATATTAATCTCTCTTTCCCTGTTGTTTTAGGGGCTAGCTGTAACATTCTAGGAATGTTTCATTTTTTTATCAGCAGTTACCAACATTAACATGGACACATGATGAAAATGAAAAAAGCACTGTCAGCACAAAACCAACCTAGTGCATGCTGTCACATTGCTGCAGAATTAAGTATGCGGTGTAAGTTCAGATGACCACATTCAGCCACCATACCGCAAGCATTGCCAATTTCACCTTTGATTCGCTGCCATCTTAATCCACAACAACCTGATATTTGAATAACACAAGAACTTGTATGAAGTGGCCTCATACATGAGGTCTGGTACTTGAAAGAAGAAAATGTGGTACCTAAAATATGGTGGTACCACACTTTCTTATTCCAGGTACTAGGCCTCATTTATGAGGCTACCTCATACAAGAATAATTGTTTGAATAAACTTGGGTGTTCAAAGGATATAGCTTGATTCTTTCGCTTTCTCACATGAGAAAGAAACTGCTCACATTCAAGTCTCTGTGGCTCATTTGGTGTTTTCATTATATTGTATGTATGATGTTTTCAGGTGGTTCCTTTAAAACGTTTCCATGATGTTGTCAAGAAAAATGGTGTAGGTTTAACTGTTGCATGCATGGGAATGCCTTCATTTACGGATGCTTTTGCTGCTGAGTCTAACTTGACAGGAACAGGTGAAATCAGACTCATTCCCGATCTGTCAACGCAAAACAAAATCCCATGGTAAATTACATGGAGTTGAAGTGCTTTCTGTTTTCTTTTTCCTTTAATTATATCTGTCTTTGGTTCATTTTTTTTCTGGACATTTTGCATCTCAACTCATTTTTTGGTTATTCTGATTTCTGTGGTACAAAATGTGTTAGACTTTGTGAGAGACGGTCAAACATATTGAGAGATCTGCTTCAATTATGTATCCCCCTGCTGCACCATAACAGCCAATAGGAAAGTTCAGTTAATGATAAAAAAATGTAAAAAAAAGGTTCATCTAATGCGGATTGTGTCATATCAAATGTTGCTTAAATCACATGGATGCTTAAACCTAAGTCTTATGCTTTTTTAAAATTATTGGATTTACTGGCCCTTACTGCAGATGCCAACACTTGTTGTGTTTGACAATATTATCTGCCGGCAGATATTATCCATATAAGTTAATATATTAATTTGCTTGAAATTTACTCCCTGATGCAGATGCAAGTACTATGCAAACTCCAGATTTTGATTTTCTAGAGCATGTTGTTTTGAGATTATGTGAAAAATCATTATGTGAATGTCTGTGGGTTTTGCATACACTGCAAAGGGAGATGCGTAAAGAAATTAGGAAGTGACTAAAAGTAACATCTAGTATTGTTTCTTGATTGAGTGAACCTAATACTGGGGGAGGGTAATTTTTACGAAACAATGCTGAGTCTTGTTCTTTCGCAGAATGAAAGGATCGTGGTTGGCTCTTGTAATTTTCTGTTAGTATTTGTATTTTTCAATCTTTCAAGAATCCTATCATGTTTCAATTGAAATATTCACAGATATGTGTTTGTGGCCTGAATGTCATTCACAATCAAATAACTAACTACTTTCATCTTAGAATGGCAAAGGATAAGAGAAGAAAGAAATTCAATGATGCTTCATTCTACCTCTTAAAATATGTTGTTACTTTTTCCTTTGCCAGGGTTAAAGGGGAAGAGATGGTGTTGGCTGACATGCATGTGAAACCTGGTGAACCATGGGAATATTGCCCAAGAGAGGCGTTAAGGAGAGTTGCGAAAGTTCTAAAAGATGAATTCAACTTGGTATTATTCAAAATTCATTGCCAGAAATTTAATTGAATGGTCCTTCCAACTCAATCTTAATACTTTTGCTTCTATATTCTGTGTCTAGGAAATGAATGCAGGCTTTGAGAATGAGTTTTATCTCTTGAAACCTGTAACAAGGTAATCAGAGGAATCCTTCTGTTCCTTCTTGGCATCATCGGTTTTATGTTTTTTGTGACCCAGTGTCTATTTTGTTGTGGAACAATTAAGTAGGGAAGGAAAAGACGAATGGGTGCCATTTGATTCAAGCCCATACTGCTCTATTTCAGCGTATGATGCTGCTGCTCCTATCCTCCATGAAATGGTTGCTGCACTTCAGCTGCTAGATATCCCATTGGAGCAGGTACATAGTGATAAATATATAATTTCTGGCCTCTGTGTTGTTCCTTGGAGCATAAATACTAGGATCACCAACTTTAGTGATGATTTAGGATTTCAAGATTAAGATTATGACGTTGTTTCTTTTCATTTTCCTTATTTTGTTTTATCTATCTATCAGTGATTCCTGAAAGTCACTTGGAGAAGTTGTATTTCAGTTTGTGATTAACATAATAGCATGTATGTCAATATCAGCTTGCTCATAGAAATATCAGCAATCTTTGTTTGTATTCTAAGATGTCTCCACAAATTTAGTGCAGCTTTTCTCCATTAGTTAGAAGTATGTTAATGTACCAGAAAAGATACGAAACAAACAAGTGCACCTCATGAAATGCATATGATTGAGAAGATGGTCTCTGACTTGGAAGGATATTGATATGTCACGCTATGATTGAAGAAGTAGATAAAGGGAGAAACAGTTTATCAAACTAAGTTTAGCATTTGGCGACATGGATTTTCTTGCATTATATCATAGAGATGCCATGGACTAAAATGAATGAATGCCAGGACTTTCACACCCTCTTCTCTATCAGACTTTCACATGAAATGTGTTTTATTTATTTGTTAAAAAATTTGGTGGATCAAGAAGGGGACTCTTGGAGTCAAAAAGTGACATATGATGATGGTATCATTTGTCCACCCAGGAATATATGCTTCTCTTTGAAATAATAAAATTTTCTGTAAGTTAGCTGCCCTGAAATCTTTAGACGATCATCTTGCTTAATAGTTATCATGTTGGCTTCTTGTTGATTTCAGGCATTCATCCTCAATCTTTACTAGTCCTGTTCTCTTTTTGTTTATGTAGCCACACTTTTGTGCTTGACATACCTTCTTGTTGCATGCTTAAATGTTGCAGATACACGCAGAAGCTGGAAAGGGCCAGTTTGAAATGGCAATGGGCCACACTCTTTGTAATCGTGCTGCGGACAACTTGGTTTTCACGCGTGAAATAATCAGGGCAGTGGCAAGGAAACATGGAATGCTGGCAACTTTTGTGCCAAAGTAAGAATCATTGGGGCATTAGTGAAGCATTTACTGGTCATTATAACAGTTAGGTCTAAATCAAGGCTGCCTATTATCCTATTCTAATGACTTTTAGCCTCCAATTCTACTGTTTCTTCCCTCCTTGCTCAACCTTTTCCAGAATAAATATACCTTTATTGGTTGGTTACCTAACATAGATAGTAATTACTCAAACTTATGTAATATCCAAGCTTGTACCTCTGGAGCTATCTGAAGCTTTACCATTACTCAGGCAACAAAATATAGCATTAATGGTGGTTCTGTTTCCTAGCAATATGCATAAACCATCCTGTCCTTTGCAATGTTATTTCAGTTCCGTGTGGCTTCAGTAAGTTAATTTGTGCAACATGCTTGTATTTCTGTCAAATCATTCGCCTAATCAAACAAATGTTAATAGATAAAAATAATGGACATACTCTACTACGTCGTGTGCCTGCATTTAGGCCTCCTAGAGAATTTATGCTTGCCTAAATGAAACCATGTTCCCTTTCTCTTCTGTAGGATGGGTAGCAATATTTGCAATGAAAACAGGTGAACCCATAATTATATGTGAAATTGTGAATTGTATCCTCATTTCCTTTTTTGTTTATTTATATGCTAGTTTTATTTTTTGAGACTTTNATTCCTTTTGCTCCTTACTATCTAGGTATGCGTTGGATGACATCGGATCTGGATCCCACGTGCATCTAAGTTTGTGGGAGAATGGAGTTAATGTTTTCATGGGAACTGCTGGATCTGACCATGGAATGTCCAAGGTTGGGGAGGAGTTTATGGCTGGAGTTCTATGTCATCTTCCTGCTATCTTGGCATTTACAGCTCCAAATCCAAATAGGTAAAATAATTTTCTCCTCATTCTTAAGAAGATAGCCGTTTCCCTCGTTGCAAGGTGATGACCCATCCCAAATTTCCAAATTTGAACTAATTGTCTTCACATGTTATATAATACATCAGTTTCTAGTAGTCTAATTAAGTTGTTTTTTTCTTGTTTGGAAATAATACATCAGTTCTAGTTGTCTTCACATGTTATATAATACTCGCTGTGATTTCAAGTCATGATCCATGAATTATGAATTTCAAAAAAAAGCATATGATCTAGTATTCCCTCTATCTGGAAATAAAAGTGACTTCCCTTAAATACTAACGCATTGTGGTTGTATGGCCTATATGTGTATATGACTCCTCGGTCCTTGTAGTCAAACTAAGAGAGAAAACTGAGTTATTGCCCAGCCCCAAAGTGTTCTGCTCAAAATGCAACAAATCTTTAATTTTGAGAGGTTGTCACCTTTTGACAACTAATATTCCAGATATAGGGAGTACGTAGTTTTTGACCAGAATTAAGCAGGTTTCCGCATTTTTGGTGCTTGTGCTAGTCAAACTTTTCTCAGGTTCTAGAAACCAAGTATATGCTTGTATTGCTCTATTCTGGTTTATGTGGTTAAAAAAGAAAATCTCTCAAATTTCTGCATATGGATGAATTGGCCTGACAAGCATGTTGCTTTTAATTGTATCATTTACAGTTATGATCGGATACAACCAGATATGTGGAGTGGAGCATATCAATGCTGGGGAAAAGAGAACAGAGAAGCTGCTTTGAGAACTGCCTGCCCACCAGGGGTTGAACATGGTCTTGTGAGCAACTTCGAGATCAAGTCGTTTGATGGATGTGCAAATCCCTATTTGGGTTTGGCTTCTATAATTGCTGCAGGGATTGATGGCCTACGCAGACACCTTAGTCTGCCTCATCCTGTTGGTAAGTCGATATTAAGGCTTGCATACACTTGGTGTCTAGCATACACCAGGAGTGACTTTCCTTATCAACAAGGGTAACTTTTCTAGCTTCCTCACTAATAGGGGTTACTTACCTGGTGTATGCAACACCCAAGTCCATGCGTGTTTTGGGGGTATAGTTGTTATGGCCACATATTGCTCTTTCAGCCATTTCTTAGTATATTTCTGTGCCACATCTAAGCTGCTTGATCTTTCTCGTCAAAATTCTTCAATCTACAAAATGCTTTTTGCGGTTAACTGGTTAACTGATTGCTTTTACATTATCTGCTGAACTTAACGGATACAACAACGCCTGTCTGCAAAAAAGAGAAATGGAATTAAAAAAAGAAAGTAGAAGGGGAAAAAATACTAGTAACAAAGGGGTAACGAATTGTAGATGCCCTAAGCAGTCAGGATGCTGCTTTTTAGAAGATGAGACTCAGTCCTTAGCTATGTATAGCCTAGAAGATTATGGTTTACTGACATAAATGTGCACTCAAACTGCAAGAGCCTGACTTGAGTGATCGAGAAACTTGCTTTGTCCAGAAATTGCAGTAATCTGCATCTGATGTACAGATGCTTGATTTCTAGGAAAATCTTATGTGCTGTTTGACCTCTTGTTATATGACATATTCATGGTACTAATTCCGGTGCAGAGGCAAACCCTTCTACCCTTGATGGACAATTTCCAAGATTGCCAGTATCACTTTCAGAATCTCTTGAAGCGCTTCACAAAGACAACATTTTTAGCGAAATGCTGGGTGAGAACTTGGTGGTGGCTGTAAAGGGAGTTCGCAAGGTAATTTTAGAATTGAATATTGAATGCAATGTGCTTGATACTTCAGTCATAAGTTGTCGCCCAACGAGATACAGTTACTAGCTAGCTGAGTAGGAGTTGTATTGAACTGAGTTTCACATCTTGTTTTTGCAGGCTGAGGTTGAGTATAACTCAAAGAACAAGGAAGCATACAAACAGCTAATACACCGCTTTTAGTATTCAAGTTGAGATGACTCTCGAGAGGAGGGTACTTCAACAATGCAAGTTTTTAGTCTGTGCCCATCTTATATTTGCTAGAAACCCTTCATTTCTCGAGGCTTGAAGATCTTTTACTTGTTATATTGTATCCTAATGATAAGGGCTATTTATATCTTTGGAAGGGAATAGGCAGATTATGCCTTGTTCTAGCTGAAACTTTTCTTTACTTTGTTATTCAGTTAATTTGGTTTGTTTTATTTTTGAAGTTTTCAGAGTGAGTTACCATTCCATGGTGCAGCAAAGTTGATGAGTTTTCTTTTTTTTTTTTTTTTTTTTTTTGATGGTGAGGAGGACCACTCCTAGACTTGCCCTTTTTGGGATGCATGCCCAGACATTTGGAGGAAAGGGGGTAAAGGGGTAAGGGGAATCGCAAATAAATGCCCATAGTGGGATTCGAACCCTATTGGCGAGGGAAAACTACCAAGGTGAATACAACTATGATCAACCTATGTTGGTTAGCAAAGTTGATGAGTTGAGTGCTTACATGCCTGGACAGCATTGCTTTGTGTAATTGATGAGTTTTTCAGTTTCAGTTTCAGTTACACCCCAAGTTGTGTAATTGATTAGTTTTTTATTTACTCTCAAACAAGGTACTAAGACTATGTTTGGTAAAATTAGTTGTAGCTGTAGCTTTTGCTTAAAATCTTGTTTGGTAGATGAGAGAAAAAAGAACAAGCTGCAGCTGAAGCTGTATCTTTTACTCAAAATCTAGCTGTCAAGTGAAAGTTAATATGGGTAGCTTTCAAAAATCAGCTGTAGCTGTAGCTTTGCTAAAATTTTGTTTGGTACGTGATTGAAAAAAGTACAAGATGCAAGTTTCAAAGTGTAGCTTTTGCTCAAAAGCTGGGCTATGTTTGGCAAAATTAGTTGTAGCTGTGAGTTTTAGCTGTAGCTTTTGGTAAAATCGTGTTTGGTAGCACAGAGAAAAAAGAACAAGCTGTAGTTTCAAGCTATAGCTTTTACTCAAAATCTAGCTGTCAAGTGAAAGCTATTATGAATAACTTTCAAAAATCAACTGTAGCTATGAGCTGTAGCTGTAGCTTTGCTAAAATCTTTGTTTGGTAGTTGAGAGAAAAAACAAGAAGCTGCAAGCTTTAAGCTGTAACTTTTGCCCAAAAGCTGACTGTAGCTGTGAGCTGTAGCTGTGAGTTTTTGCTAAAATCTTGTTTGGTAGCAGAGAGAAAAAAGAACAAGCTGTAGTTTCAAGCTGTAGTTTTTACTCAAAATCTAGCTGTCAAGTGAAAGTAAATATGAATAGCTCTCAAAAATCAGCTGTAGCTGTAGCTTTGCTAAATCTCTGTTTGGTAGCTGAGAGAAAAAAAATAAGAAGTTGCAAGCTTCAAGCTGTAGCTTTTGCCCAAAAGCTGCCAAAAGCTGAATTTTTGTGCCAAACACAGCCTAATAATCAATAGTTACAATACAAGGTGTCTCATATCTTCCATTCCATGGAGGGTTGACATAAAGCTTGCAGTTATGTGCTCAGTTAAAGCTAAAGAATAGACATCCTAACACCAAAATAAGCAAACTTACCTAAATTTTACAACCTAGCATTGATCAATAACCTCAGATATAGGACTGTTCTACAAGACCATGTTATTGAATAAGCAATTCGTTTCTAATGAGAAATTTTACTCATGGACACGACCCTGTGATTTCTTCATTTGCATTGTAGACTAGCTAACCGTATTTGTTGACTAAGACT
Source organism: Mesembryanthemum crystallinum (assembly GCA_030267885.1). Taxonomy (NCBI): domain Eukaryota; kingdom Viridiplantae; phylum Streptophyta; class Magnoliopsida; order Caryophyllales; family Aizoaceae; genus Mesembryanthemum; species Mesembryanthemum crystallinum. The sequence goes on along the minus strand of BSSO01002252.1, from coordinate 5,740 downwards.
TGATGATAAAGTCTAAGTTATTCGACAACTCTATAGTATATGCAAAATAAGACGCGCTCCTATTTTTATTTTATTTTTTTAGGAGAAATTAACAAGAATAATCCAAACTTGCAAATTTCATAAAAAATAATCCTAAACTTCACAATATCACACAGAAACAATTTAAAGGTAATAATAGTTCCCAACTTTCAAGTCTTTTTTTGCATAACAAACAAAAACATGCTTAAGATTTAACGTTAAGTCTCAAACTTCACAAAAATAACCCTAAGCATGTTCTTTTTTGCATATTTCTAACCAAATAAATTGTTTTTGTGTGATATTATAAAATTTGGGATTACTTATGTTAAAAGTTGGGGATTATTTTTATAATGCAATGCAAAGTAGGGATTGTTCTTGTTAATTTTTCCTTGTTTTTATTTATTTCTTTCTAATTCTTTGTGAGAAACTCCTTACAACCAGCAAAAAAACATTATTCATCCCATTCCATAGCGCTGAGCTCATATATTATTCACGTTTTCTTTAACATAGACATCCATATTTTAGATGAGGAAAAAATATTAAAATTTATATAAGAGCAAGTGAAACATGATATATGTTGATTCTAACAAGTCTATTCAAAGACATCCCAAGACATGACACATATTTGTGATGTACTCCCTCTAATCTCATGACATTGTCGTTTTAGAGTATAGTTGCGCATGCATATAGATTAAGAAATGTAATTAGTACTTAATAAAATGACTCAATGACTCTTTGCTTTTTGTATATGAGTAAGAAACGAATTTATTACATAAGTGTGAAATGCGGGTATAAAAAGAAAGGCATTTTCATTAAAAATGTAAAACAACACTTATTTTGAATAAAACAAAAAACTCTAAATCAACACTTATTTAGTAATTTAAGTTAATAACAGTACCTATTCCTACCAAAAAAAAAAAAAGAACACTTATTTAGGAACAGAGAGAGAGTAATTTATATCACGAAAATAAAATTTAAAAAATTGAAAAAAACATTGATGAATTCTATAGTTCATCTCCCAAAATTAAATTAAAAAAAAATAAAAAATAAAAAAGGTCTCTATAATTAAGCGCGGGAATCTAACGCCAAGTTGTTTAATTTGAGAACCCAATTCCCTTTCACACAGTCCCAAACCAATCCTTATCCACCCCTTTTCCTCACACGAAGCATAAACCCACAAACACTACACAAACAACTCTGTATGTGTCTTCTTTCACAAGCTCTTCCAGCTCCCCTCTTTCGTCCCCCCTTCACACCCAAAAAGTCACCCCCTTTTCCTCTCCCTCCTTTCATGCAATAATATTCGATACCAACAACAACAACATGATCAAGGGAATCATCAACACTTCCTCCTGCACTTCACACGCCTCAACCGCCATAATCTCTTCAACAACAGCCATGCCAGATCAACCGCTACCATCCTCCTCCTCGTCCTTGTTTTCGTCTTCCTCATCTGCAGTTGGTGGCCGCGCCATTGATAGGCACAACCCGATCATAACTGCCACAGATGAGAGACGAAGAGGAGGAGGCGGGGGCCCATTTAGCCGAAGCGCCCCCACCACTCCTTATGGTAGTGGTTGTGGCGCTTATAACAATAAATCCGCCATCAGCCCAAGACCTCGTCCCCGCCTCCCCAACTCACCACTTATCGCATTCGTTGCTGGGGGTGGTGGGGGTGGTCGGAAGAAGAAGAAGGACAAGAAGAATAGGAACAAATCCAGTGGAGGACAATTAAGTAGTAATCTTAATGATTTCGACGATGATGATGAGAGGATGCCTAGGAAGAGCTTTTCGAAGGCGTCTGATGTTATCAGTACTACCAAGAAGAGTGTTGATCAATATGTTTGGCCTCCACCACCTGAGTCTTCAAGGTATTTGTTGGAGAATAATGAAGATGATAATGGTGATACTTCTAATTTCCTAGATGTGTTATCTTCGGATTTCGACAAGGTTGTGAAGTTGGTTAGTGATTCTAACGAAGCTTTTGACGATGATGAGGCTGTTGTTAAGTTGTCTGAACATGTTTCCGAAGCACCTCCAAAGCAGTCGTCTTCTCGCTCTTCCCTGTCGGGATCACCGGATCAGGTTTGCTCCTTTGCTTTGTTTATCGGACTGATAAGAATCGAACTCTCAACCTTACAGTTTAAACTGATGCTGGTATTTAATTATGAGAGCAAATAAGGTCCTAAAATTGCATGTCATGTTTAATTTGCTAATTTTTTTACAAGAAAGAATCAAACTGCATCACTAATGTATAGTTTCGGAGTGAGGAAAACAACAATTTTTATTTTTATTTTTTTGGGAAATTTCACTTGGTACCCTTGTAATTTTGACTTTCTCAGTTGGTATCCAAAACATTTTTATTAATACAAATGGTGCCCCTATGGTTTTGGAAAACTGAACTCTCTGACCAAAAGATGGATTTTTTTGTCAAATTTTTCTGTTAATTGGTGATGTGGCGCTAGTTTATGATCTAAAACGGTTTTAAATTATTATGGGACCAATGATGTGATGAAATTACCCTTATCATGAATATTTTCCTCCATTTTTCGTTCATCTCTAAACCAAACATCCTTGCTCTTTGCGATGGTTTTTGGAATTATTGTGTGTTTTTCAATATTTTTTGATGTTTTGGAAAGTAGTAAAAGTGCCACGTCGTCAATTAACGGATAAATTTGACGGAAAACCCATATTTTGGTCACGTAGTTCAATTTTCGAAAACCACAGGGACACCATCTGAATTAGCAAATACGTTTTGGGTACCAAATGGAAAAGTCAAAATTACAGGTGTATCAAGTGGAATTTTAAGTTGTTCCCTCTTTGTCATTTTAATGGTCGTTGTTTATGTGGTAGGAGATACTCCGTAATAAATAAATATAGGTGCAAGTAAACTGAATAATTCAAATTTTAAAACAAGGATAAAAATAATTTTTCTTTTTGGATTGAGAAATTTGAGATTCTCTCCAAGGCGCCAACAAAAACCATTTTAAAAACAGATAAGTAACATAAGACAATGTATTTTTCTGCTAACACCTATAATTAGGCCACTTTTCTGAAACAAAATTGCAAGTTGTTTTTCCTCTAATAAACCACGAAATTCTGTTAATCAAATGCCATATATATCATTAATTAAACTCTAATATCTCTTGGAATTTAGTTATATGTGCAAAAAATAATCATTTTATTGAAAATATAATTTGTTTGATGATATCTAGCTTGATGAAGTACTATTGGCCCAATGGGAAATGACCGGAAACAAAATTCTGTACATATACTTTAATTGATGATCGGTGTTAATATATGAAGTTCAGAGTTAAATTTTAACCAATATTTGTACTTCCTCTTACAACCAAATTAAAAGACACTTTATTTGATTTATGAATATGTTTCTAGTACTAGTACTGACCTGGTAGGTGTGACTTTAATGGAGGGATTGACGATGATGGTACTAGTGAGAGTAATTTGTATGCATATCTTGATTGGTGAAACTAATTCTTGTTTGAGGTAGCGATTGAAGTAATATTGCCCCATGAAAAAACGAAAAAAAATAAATTGTATATATATATATACTCTGATTAATGATACGAGTCAAGAGATGTTTCAGTTGTTAAGAGTGTTTCAGTTGTTAAGAGTATCGTGTCCAAAGTTTGAAGTTGAGAATTGAAGGTTCCATATCGATTTTTTATTCCTACTTACACAAAATTACACTTTTGATTAATAATGATGGTACATACTATTACCCAAAATACAATTTAATTTGGGCTATGTTTGGCAAATTAGGTATAGCTGCAAGCTATAACTGCAAGCTTTAGCTTCAACTTTTGGGTGAAAGTTTCCTTTAATAGTTTTCACTTTTGGAGCTTTTGACCCCCTTACAAAAGTTAAACCTCTTACAAAAGTTAGTTCATCCAAACAAGCTTTTGAGAACTTTTATCGTCCCAAAAGCTAAAACTCTTCCGAAAGTTCTCAAAAGTCGCGTGCCAAACATAGCCTTCAGATGACGATCATACATATTAGTACTAGCTAATATTGGTAGGTGTGACATTAATGGAAGGATTGATATCATTGCAGGTGGTAGTTCTAAGGGTTTCACTGCACTGCAGAGGCTGTGAGAGAAAAATGAAAAAGCATCTTTCTAGAATGGCAGGTAATTTCATATGCACATGCATGCATGGGAGTAATTTTCTAGAATCATCTTTAATTTCTGTGATTCTGGTTTGCCAGCCCTTCCATTTTCTTATCCTTGTTTATTCCTTCTATTATTTATAAAGTTTTGAGTATTTATTCTTCCTGTATAAAGTGTGATGAGTTTGCATGTAGGACGAAAATGTTTTGCACTTGTTGAAGGAACATGGAAAAGTTCATAAAATAAAAAGTATTGATGCATAGCTTAGGGGAATCAGATTTGTAGGGCCGCAATTTTTGTTCTCTTATTCTCTCCCATTAACCTTTTTCTATCTTTTGCAAAACAGCACTATAAAATTTCTTATTAGTCAAAGGGTTCCAACTATACAAATAATGTTCGTATACAACCGTCTAATACTGAGATAATTGATGTAAAGACTTGTCAAATGAGTCGACTTAACGGCTAATCAGTTATATCATTTTGGGTTTAGATCAGAAAAATTGCTAGAAAAAGAAGAAATTAGACGCCTTATTCAAGATATTAAAATGCAAGAGTAAGTTGCAAATTTTCCTCTCTTTCTTGTGGCACAAAAGACAGCATATGACAGATAACCGTGTATATATTTAGGTGTATATAAATACTTTTCTCTTTCTTTTAAGCCAATGAATTTTCAAAATTGCCATTGTTAACTTGTTATCACTTGTCAAATCAATTTAAATCTAACCCGTACATAATGGAGATACAATAACAATATATTCATGTATCATGATAAAATATTATATCAAAAAAGAGTGTTTGTTTCTAGCTACTTCAACAATAAATGTGTTCATGCAAATGTTTATTGTGTTCCGTTAGCATTAATAATAATGTACATTGTTGCTCCCTTATTGTATGTAGTCTTGTAGAGTTGGGTTAGAGCCTTAAGAGGGGACCTTTTCCTCTTCGATATGACCATATGAGCCAAGCAATCAATCTCAGTGGGCCAAAAGTAATAAGAACTGATGATTCTTGGGATTATTTCTTGAACAGGCTTGATAATTATTAGAGACTCAAACCTAGGCTTGCTCAAAAGCAAAGTATTCATGTTTTTGAAAGGGATAGGTCAAGAAATATTATCAGCAACAAAAAGTGGTTGGTTGGGTATCGCTAACAATGAAGCATATTTAGATTTGGATTAAAGTATGTTAGGTTGGGTACACTTATCGTCAGATCAGATAGCAGCCTATATAATTTATAATTACAAAATAGATATGTCAATTAGGTCGTGTTTGATTTAGACAATTTCGAATTCAATGCAAATTGAGTTCTATTTGAATTGTGTGCATTTATTTTTTGGATTTTGGTTAGAGAAAATCTTGCTCAACACCTTTATCCTGCTTGAGTTTGGATCAGCCTTTCAAATTAGGTCATTTTTGCCCATCCAATATATTAATGCACCATAAAATATGCAACATTGATTACTCTATTAGCTTATATGTTTCAATGGTAATATATAGTACTACCTCTGTTCACTAATGAAGGTTACACTATTCATCTCCCTATTTTGGAGGAATATAAATTTACCCAAGTACCCTTAAAAAAGATAATTGTGACACT
>BSSO01002251.1:0-19943 GCA_030267885.1 Mesembryanthemum crystallinum | reverse complement strand
CTATAGTTGCACAAAACGATCCCGGGTGGACGCCGTTACCTTCTTCGTTAGATTTTTATGACGTGGCATTGACTATTATTTTCTTTTCTTTTAATTGGATTTCTTTTTACGTCATTAAAATCTAATGGAGAAGGTAACGATGTCTACTTGAGACTGTCTCGTGCAACTATAGTTAAAGGTGGGATTATCCTCTGCAAATATGAAAGGTGGGATTATTTTTTACAACTCGCTGAAAGGTTGGATTATTAGAAATCAATTTTTCAAAAATAAAATAAGATGGCGATTTGTAACTTTTTCCTTTTTTTTTTTTTTGGTAATAGAGAGAGATTTATTGTTACCAAAGCAACCAAACACATCTCAAGTCCATACAAAGCATATTAGGGAGGGAAAGCACTGAGTGAGGCACCTTTTTAAGAAGGGTACTCATCTTGGTACGCCCAAGCCTAATTGCCATTAATTACATTTTGAAAACAAGTCTAAAGCATCTATCTTAAACTTGTTTGATCTAGAACTGAAAATCTAGTTTTAACAAATTGCTTGATCTGTTGGACAACTGCATCACCTGAGCAATTAGAATTCCTGAACACCATGTAATTTCTAGTAATCCATATGTAGTAAGCAGCAGCTGCCATGATTGCTCTCTGCAGACCAAGCAGTCTCCTGCTAGGCCCTTTCTTTTGTAGCCATTTCCTCCATTTATCAAATTTAGTGGGGGGATCAATAAGCTGTAACCAGGTGAAGATCCTCTGCAGCAAATCAGAGGAGAAGGAACACGTAAAGAACAGATGTGCTTTGCTCTCAACAGAAGCAGAGCAAAGAGGGCAATCAGTAACCTGAGTAGTGTTCATCTTCTATAATCTTTCTCTGGTGACAATTCTGTCTTGAGTAATATGCCATAGGAAGTGTTTGTGTCTAGGAATAGCATAACTATTTCAGACCACTCTTACACTTCAATTTTTCTTGCTCTCCAATGATCATATTGTATCCCACTCTGATGGTGTATTATCCTTTACTGTCAAATGGCCAGTTATTGGTGTTCAGCAAGCCACCCCCAGGACCTCTGAGTTTCATAACTTTCTTCCAATACCAACTACAATTTTTGAGGACTTTTTGTCCTCCTACTTTGTTACCTATTTGTTTATCAATACAACTATTTTTTTCTTATAAAAATATAAAAATAAAAATATGGATTGATCACTTATGAATTAATGAACCAAACATTAACATAGGGAATAGGGGAATTCTATTCCATTTCGAGGAGAACCAAACAATTTGGACATTCAATGCAGGAATCATTGCCTAATGCAGTTCACGATTCATTCTATAAGTATACTTTTATTGCATCTCTGCTGAAGGAAAACTTTAAGTAAAATGGTTGACATGATTGTATAGTACAAAAATTTCAAATGCCATTAGAGAATTTTAGATGCCATATCAGATAGACAGACTTTACTCGATTTCTTTTAGCGTACAAGAGATTGTTCATTTGACATGAAAAATTTACTTTCAGGAAGTAGTGCTTTCGTTTACTAAAATAGTTAGGTAAAGTGGGGGAAGTTACTGGGCTATTTCCTCCCCTGTAACTCTTTAAGTTCTCTAAAGGCAGTTACTTCCTTTGTTGTCAACCATTCAACTTTGAGAACTCTTCAAGAAGTTCATGATTTAACTTATTTCATTGCAATGGTAACTTGGTGTTACTCTGTGTCTGAACCACTACTAAAGTCTTGAAGAATAGTATAAAAGTACTTACTATATTGAAAGTGGACCACTATGTAATATTGATGCTATCTGTGATTTGTTCTTGTATTTGACAAGCAGAAATCTAGCATTGAGTTACGTAAGGGAAGGACTTCTGGCCTAAATGAGGTGAAGGATACATTTACAGATGTTGATGATTATCTTTCAACGTTTGAGCCTCTTCTTTTTGAAGAAGTTAAATCACAAATTGTCCAAGTCAAAGATGAAGAAGAGGGTACCTTTTATTTCTATTTCAATTTTTTCCTACTCCTCTTTCAGTTCTGAGTTGTAGTTAAAAAAGCTTTTGGACTAACAGGGACATCGGTGCTGAAACAGAAGACTTGTCTGATCCAGGAATGCAGTGATTCAGATGGGTTTTATTTCCCAACAGTATTATATGAGGCAGAAGAGAGGGCATCCATATCTCAAAACGATCTTTTGCTAATTACGAAAGAGAAGGTGCTTGACTATCTCCTCATCGGCTTTTGACTATATTTGCAGTTAACTAGCAGTATTTTGGGTCTTCCCTTTTTCTATTACGATTTTTATTCAACTTGGATGATGGCATCAGTCACTTGTCTTGTGCTTTCAAATTCAAGTATTTCTTTTCCTGTAGACTAGAATTTTCATTGAAAGTTTTCTGAATTATAAAGAAAGTGTTTTTCTTTCCCTATTGGTAATATATATTTGTTTGACCTTCTTATCATCATTTTACTTGGCAGATTGAAGTGGATAAGCTCCCTCATACATATGCATTTGCATTGGTGGAGCATCGTCAGCCAGGTTCTCTTAGGCTCAGGATGTTCTTACATGGAGAGGTTAAAGGGATTGATATTCATGAAACAGAGTCTAGTGTGAGACTTGTGAATATGCGTTTGTGTCTCAGTGAAGAAAGGGCTTTTTTAAATATTTCAAAGGTAATATATTTTCCAAAGATTTTTTTTTTTTCTTATCCTTTTTTTAGATCAAGAGAAAGCAAGTATTAAAGAAACTTTGAAAGAAAGTACAGCAGCAGAGGACAAGATGTCCTCTCGAAACGGTAGTTACATAGTAGCTCAGTTACGCTGGATATTAGTAATAAAATAGCCCTAAAAGCCCCTGTAGCTCTAGCCCATAAAGAAGCTAAATAAGTGATCCTGTCCCATTGCATATCATCGATAAGACCACCCCATTAAACATGCGAGCGTTCCTTTCCAACCAAAGGCACCAGAGAGTAGCAAAGATGGCATTACGCCACAATAGCCGCTTTTCCTTCCCTCTCCCAAAACCCAGAAAGCGCATCTGAATGAACTCCATAACACTAGAGGGACTAACACATGCCTCCCCCAAAACACCGTACAATCTACTTTAAATGAGCTGAGCAAGGAACAAATAAGGAACATATGTTGCAGTCACGTTGTGTGCCCGACATAAAAAACAAATATCAGGAGAAAGAGCCACCCTTGGTCTCCTCCTTTGGCGCAAATAATTCGTAGTCACCCTATCTAATGCCAGTAGCCACACAAAAGCCCGCACCTTGTGATGTACCTTCACCTTCCGAATGATATCTGAAATGGGAAACTGAGGGAAAGGTGTACCCAAATGTTGAAGAAAGGATTTAAATGAAAACCCTCCCAGCTGAATCACCAACCCATCTCCTACCATCCTCGCTGTCAGAAATGTGAACCGCTCCAAAATGTCCAACAATACAGTAATCTCATCCATCTCCCAGTCTTGAGGGGCTCTCTGCAAATGATGGTCCCAAGATCGCGTTTGTGAGGAATAAAACTCAGCCACTGTAGCACCATGATGAGTGGAGAGCCGATAAACTCTAAGAAACCTCATACACCGCGGCTGCCCTTCCTTCCACACATCCTCCCAAAACCTAATCCGCCGCCCATCCCCAATGTTAACTCAACAAGAGGCATAAAGGTCGAATCAATCTGAGAAACAAGCTTCCACGAGCTAGCATGAGCAGAACCAGTGGCTAATTGAGCATCCCAACCGTTAGCCTGCAACCCATATATACTCCAAATAACTCTATGCCATAAACTATCCGGTTCTAGAGGGAACCGCCACTACCATTTTCCCACAAGAGCAACATTCCTGTTCACCAATCTACCAATGCCCAGACCGCCCTTTGACTTAGGTCAACACACAGGATCCCAACTCACCAAGTGATCTCTTCTAGCCCCATCCACAGAGGACCACAGGAAATCACTCATCAACTTCTCAATGCGATCTGCCACTGCACTGAGATTTTGAATAGTGAGAGATAGTAAAGGGTGATACTGGTAAGACAAGATTGGATAAGAGTAATCGTGCCCCCCAATGAAAAATACCCACGCTTCCACCTATCCAACTGCTTAGAAACCTTATGCACAATCGGTTCCCAAAACGCCTCTTGTCTAGGATTCCCACCCAGAGGCACCCCTAAGTAATTGAGGGGCCACATTTGCACCTGACACCTAACCAAACTAGCAGCATGTGCTAGAAAGTCATCATCAACATTAATCCCAGCCAAACTACACTTTGCAAGATTTATCTTCATCCCCTGAGATCAACTCCAACAGTTGTAGGTTTGTCAGAACATTCTTAAACTTGCCACAGTCGGCAGACAAGAAAAGAATAGTACATCGGCAAACTGTAAGTGTGACACCTGAAGCCCTTCTCGGCCCACAGAAAAACCATCAACCAGCCCCACCTCCACACTCCTCTCCAATAACCTGCTAAGCACATCGATTACCAAAGTGAAAAGAAATGGAGATAAGGGGTCCCCTTGCCTCAGCCCCCTAGAGGAAGTAAACCAATCTCGCGGCGCCCTGTTCACCAAAATTGAGAAGTAGGCATTAGAAAAGCACCCTCTAATCCAATGTCTCCACTGTGTACCAAACCCCTTTCGCCCTAGCACCTTATCCAAGAACCACCAGCTCACCCTATCATAAGCTCTCTCAAAGTCGAGCTTAAAGACCAACCCTTGCCAACCCTACGCCTAGCATCAGCCACCTCCTCATTTGCTAACAGAGCTGCATCCAAAATCTGCCTCCCTTCCACAAAAGCACTTTGGGAGTGAGAAATAGTATCAGATAGGACCTCCCCTAATCGTCGTGAGAGGACCTATGTAATGATCTTTTGCACACTGGAAATGAAACTAATTGGGTGAAAGTCCTTGACCTTGATCGATTGATCCTTCTTTGGTACTAGGGTTATGAAGCTGGAATTAATGCGCTTCCCAAGAACCCCTTGCTCATGAAATTCCATAAATACATCAAGAAGATCCCCCTTAATAACATCCTAGCAGTCCTGAAAGAATGCCATAGTGAAACCATCAGGCCCGGTTGCTCTTTCCCTATCCATACTGAAAACTGCTGTCCTTATCTCATCCTCCTCAAAAGGCTGCTCCAGCCAAATCTCTAAGTGTTGAGGCGATGGGTTCCATGTCAGACCCTCCAACCAAGGTTGCTCTAACTCTTCTTCCTTAAAAAGCATCCGATAATACTGAGTAATCTTATGACTAATAGGCCCTACATCCGATATTCCAATAAAGCTGTATATAAAGGGGCTCATGGATCATCGTGGTGATAAGAGTTGTCTCACAGAAATTGAGAATTTTTGTAAGAGAAGAATATGTAAAGTATTGAGAGGATAACATTCCGTTGGAAGAGAACCAAAACAGGCGTGTCTCAGGATTTTTGTCGTCAAAGCCTTTACTCGCCCTCTTACACAACGAGCAGAACTTAATTTCAAGTCTGTTTCAAGGTTTTTGCTTTTTGTTAGTCATCTTACTAAGCTCGATTCGTTCCCAGTAGAATCAGCCAACTTCTCACTATATATCCTGAATCTCCAAAATCAAACAACCACTTCTGAGTCTGAATTCTTAAGCTACAAAGTGTGGAAATTGAATTCTGCAAGAATCAGACTTGTTTTAACATGAGATTCTCCTGTCCTTTATCTCCAAGAATGACTATATATCCTGAATCTCCATTCTATTGTTTTGTAGTAACTGACGATCTTTTTTCTCTCCTTTAGTTTGAATATCATCATAGAACATGCGCCTCTTCCAGTTTTTCATTTTCTCTGGGACCTCTTGCCATTCTCATCCTTGATTAGTGCTCATGCAACTTTCCCCATCATGAATTTGGCTGGCTACGAGCCGACTTGAGTCGAACTCGGATAGTATCAAAGTTTGAACTTTGACCTAAGAAGTTGAGCTTGAGTTGGATTTTGATATGGATAATAGAGAGCTCAGCATGCTACATACAGATATACTTTCTTGCTACACTCTATGGCAGTTACAGGCACTTTAATGGTTCAAGAACTCAAATTATACTATAACAGTGATTGTTATTTTTGGACCGGATTATTCATTTCAAAGATAGATTATTTATTCTTTATGGCAATGATTCAGGCATAGTCCAAACATCTAAACTTGGAAAAACTGAAACACCACAAGCTCGTAGAGGCTCATGAGCATTCGAGCATTTATCCAAGAAATCAAACTTGAAGTTTGAGTTTGGTTGATTTATTAAACAATTCAAATTCAGCCTGAAAAGTTTCCCAGCAGCTTGGCTCGTGGCAAGCCGTATCGATGATTATCTCTTCTTCTTGTTACTTTTGCCTTGATCCCATCTACTATGATTGTTTGATTTGGGACTATATTTTTGAGAGAGGACAACACAAATTTTCTCCGTCTCATCATTAGTGGACCTTGAAGTTGGCAAAATAAGCTAGATAATCTTTTCATTGGTTCCAGCATTAACCTAGTTTGAAAATGCAAAAATAAGAAAGCTTGTGAGAAGTGGTTCTCTGAAAATTGGAAAGTAAAAATATAAAAAGAGGGAGAGAGAGAAGAAATACCAGGCTTCATCAAAAAAAAAAAAAAAAAAAAAGAAATACCAGGCACGACTCATCATTTGGTCGACTAGGAATATGCTATTGGAATTCTGACTGCAATTAGTGGTGCTTTGGAATCCGAATCGATGCAACTGCTTCATATACGGTTAAATATTTTAATATTTTCATATTGCCATTAGGCTAACATTTATAATATAATGTAGTATACGCACTGAAATAAGGAGAGGAAATTCGTTGAACAAATAGAATTTTTAAAAGAGAAGAAAAAATTGTGTTAATAATACGAATTAGTAGTTAGAACCTCAGAGGACAAGAGGTCCTCAAAAGTTGAAATGTCATTATAAATTCCCCTAGTGATGTTGAACATCCGTGAAGGATGTCCCCTTGAAAGCCATAGTTGCTTTGGCCCATAATGATGCCACATACTCCACATGATATGAGACAAATCAAGTGGCTTGCAATACCTTTTGAAGATCCCAGAGTTTTGCTTCAATCAAAGGCATTAGATAACATCCCTAAAAGCGCACCGCCACACAACAACTTATGCTTCTTACCACCTCTTCCCACAAATTGAACCTGCAACTACTGAATGAAAATAGTAGGGCAAACAAAAGAGACTCCCCCAAACCTAAGGAGCTTGTTCAACATAGTTAGAGCAAAATTACAATGCATAATAAGTGCAAACCAGTTTCACTAGCTAGGTAATAAAATCACACACACACGTCCGTCGACTTAGCCCACTTGGATCTCCACCACTGCAACATATCGTGGAAAATGATCAATTATCATTCAAGAATCTAATACTGGTTATTACCTGTCTTAATGAGGAGATTTCTGGGTCCTAGTGCTTGAACCAGTCCTTCGTGGTCTGGAACAACAACAACAACAACAAAAAAAAAAAAAAAAAGGAAGCAAAAGAGATGTTAAGACTTGCCTTCCATACATTTTATTTGCTTTGTTGTCTTTATTTGTAATGATTTAAATCAATAAACCATGTTGAAATCCATCTTGTGGGCACTTGGAAGTACCAAATGAAGTTTTCTTTATCAAATGTTTTAATGTCCTCTAAATGCCTTTCTTTTTTACTGGCATAATTAATTATTGTTACAGGTTTGCAGTTTATCTACCATTTTTCGCGAGTTTGTTGCTTTGCGTTCAATTAGATCTCTTCCCTTCAGGGATGTGATTTTGAGGGCTGCTGACTGCAATTCTGATTCAACCGGTCTTGCCTGGAAGATCCCGCAGAAATTGATGGAATCTATTGAGAGTAATCATAATGAATCTCAACTGGAGGCTATACGTGTAAGTATATCTAATTATGTATTTCTCTGAACTCATTTCTTGCTTGGACTTCTGTGAGTTCTATTGGAACTACCTTAATTTTATTCTTTAGGTATGTCTTTTTATTATTATATTGTAATTATAGAGGAAGATAATTGATTTTATTTATATATTTTCCAGGCAGGACTATCACGGAAACCTTTCGTCTTGATACAGGTTGTTTTTGCATCTTGAACTGTGCTAAGTAGTCACTGTGTTCAACATGTTTTCATGTGTTCTCCTTAATTTGGTTTATTGATTCGCAAACTGATAGTAGCTAACTCACATAATACTCATTTTTTTGTAATTGTGTGTGGGTTTANGCAGGTTTTAAACTGGTGGATATTTGAGGCATCTAGCAGCTGCTGTTTGCAGTAGGAAGTAACTGGTAATTGTTGGATTGTTGCGTCGTGAAATCAAAGAAAAAGATTTTCTCCCTTGAAAAGCAAACATCCCAACTTTGAATGGCTTTGTAGTTATTGGTTTGGTTTGCTGATTTGGCCTTGGATATTTGCTTGGCTTCGATGTATGATCACACTTGAGTGAAATATTAGGATTTATTTGGTAAATGGGGCTGCAGTATCTTGGAGTGGGAAGGAATGTGTTCATGACCAAAATGGACAATTTAAGATTTTGTAATGGGGTCCGTGTACTAGCTGGTCTGGTTCTGCAAGACGCAACTCTCTCTAACGTCAGGCACCTTCAAGCGCACCGTGATTGATGTGGGTTGCTTGAAGACGAGATGCTCCCAACTGTAAGAATTCAGTTCTAGGCATCTCCTGGTGCACCTAGAGGTGACTCGAGGGCTTGGGAAATGACCTCTTGTCCTCTTCTTGTACCTTTTTGTTATCAATACCTATATTACTTGGACACTTCGTTTCATCTCAAGTACCCGTGTCGGATCCTCGACACTATGACATGGGTATTGACACTTGATACTTAATTTTTAGCCATGTTAATTTCATGCATAGTTAGTATTACTTTCCATTATCTTTCCCTTTTTAAGATTCTGGTTGGGTGGCTGACGTTTAGAAAAGCTGGTGAGGTACTTTATGTGGTCACAGGTTGGTGGGAGGCTAGATCACCTTGTCAAGTGGGGCTTAGTGTGTAAACCCAAAGGAGGGAGGGTTGAGATCTCTTTAGATGGTGTGCAAGAACATCTCTTTAGTGGGTAAGTTATTCTTGGAGTCTACGACCCTATTATGTTGAAAATCAGGAGGGAATATGGATGTTAATTAGAATGAGCTGGATGTCTATGCTGGTGAATTGTGTTCCATGCTTGCCCTTTGAAGTTCATATCTTCTTATCCTCGTGTCTCAGCAGGCCTATAAAGGAGGGGAATATTCTTTGGTGCTGTGCAATGTTTGCTGTGGGTTGGTGTTTGTGGACCGAGAGGAACAATCAGAATTTTATAAATTTGTATCTCTCCGAAGACTACCTGGGATAAAACGATATATCTTGCTTCTTTATGAGTGTTTGCTCATAGGATCTTGTCAGGAATCCCTTTGTCATAGAGGGATTGACAGGCTTTACTTTTTCGATTTACCTATTGGAGGATATCTTGTTCTCCTTGCACATTGTTGATTCTTTATTAATACAAGTACATTTTTATCTGAAAAAAATATCTTATTTTTTTTTTCCCTATTATTTGTTCAAGCATAAAGTGGGAAGAAGGTTTTGAAACATAATAGCTGCTTCTCCTACTTATATCCTTGGATTTATGAGTTGTTACTTTACACAGTGCTCTTATTTCCACTTCCTGACAAGTCTAGAGTCAGGGGGGCTCCTTGGATCATTATATACGAAGAGCCAAAGATCTCCTTTTGATTGGGAGTTGGAAGAGCTTTCCTCCTTGCTTAGTTTCTTGGGTACCAGTGACTTTACCTCTGCTAATGACTTCTTGCTTTTGATTGGGGTTCTATGGAGTCCTTTTTTTTGGAAATCTTATTGTCATCATCTAATCCTACCTCCATAAACCCTCCTTTTCTATTGCTAACTACATTTTGACGTCTAGGGTTCCTCTGAAGGTGTGGGATTTTGCTTGGAACCTTGGTTTAAGGTAGATCAACACTCATGATATAGGAAATTGGTTGGCGTCTCTTCGGATGTGTGTTATGTGCCACTATGATAGTGAGACTTGCGTACATTTCTTCTTTTATTGCAATGTGGTGGGTCTATCTGGCAATGACTTTTTGGTATCATGTGAGAGGTTTAAGTGTGCCCTACTACTATTGCTTTAGATTTACCAGCTACGTGTCTTCATTTGGGAAAGGGTAATGAGAAGTTGCTTAGGCGGCCGGGTGTTTAAAGGGGTTACTCTATAGATCTTTAGAGGCAGTGGGGTGATGTGTAATTTGAAATTCTTTTGTACCTAGCCTTTTTGAGGACTCCTTGTCCGCTTAGCTTGTTTATTTTTTCTTTCGGTTTCTTAATAAAATTTACTCTTATCTTAAAAAAAGAAGTTGCTTTGGCGGCTATTTTCCATGGGAATGGTCTGGTGCCTTTCGTTTTTTTTTTTGATAAAAGAAAATTGTATTAATGACAGCAAAATATTACAACATTGGAGGACCAGAGGTCCTCAATAGGAACTACAAATCGCCCCAATGGTGTTGAAGATCAGTCAAAAGAATCCCCTTAAAAGCCCCCGCCGCTTTGGCCCAAAGAGAGGCCACATAAACGAAACGGTCCCAAACAAAGTCCGCCGGGTTAGCAAGGTCTGGTGCCTTTCGTTTGAGCGTAATTTCTACATATTCTCTGGGGTTTTTCACTCGAGATTTACTCTCAGGTCAGATGATGTACTTAGCTCCTTATGGGCGTAAGCTTAGGGGCTCTTTAAGGGGGGTGTCTATCACCAACATTCAACACCATTAGGGGCCTGGGGCTACTTGTAATTTTTACCCTTTGAGGACTCTTTATCCTCTCAAGTTGTGTCTTTGCTTCTTTTCTCTTAATACATTTTTTCTCTTACCTGAAAAAGCTATGTTGACTTTCATAGCATTCTAATGGCTAAAGTGTTAGACATGAATCTTGATTTTGTCTAAATGGATGTTAAGACTGTGTGATAGTATCAGAAGAAAGGTAGAGAGAGATAAGAGGGAGCAGGGAAGAGGAGAGGGAATCGGAAAGGAGAAGGACAAATATTAGGGAAAGGGAAGCGGAAGTAAGGTGGAGAGTTTTAATTGATTTTATTCTCAGTCATGTATTGGGTGTCCAAGACCAAGATATCGGAGCTTTATAACTTTTTACAAGGCACTACCTTGGGGAGCAAGCTAGGTTGGAGAGCAAGCAAAAGGAAATAAGCTTGGAGAGCAAGCCAAACTAACAAAATAGAAATTAAATTAGACCTACATACTATTAGTTATAAAATAGGAAAATTTTCATTTTGGGTACCAGACGTTAGATCTAATAGCAATTTAGCTTTCTTTTTTGTTTGTTTGTTTTGTTTGGATTCTTTCTCGGGGAGCGCGGGTAAGCTAACGTTCTTGCGAGGGTAGTTGTTGGCTATGTTTATTTAGTAGCGTTAATTGTAATTCAAGTTTTGTCTCAATGGATCTTACTCTGTATGTTTCTTGAGTTTCCTGAGCGCTAAGTATGTTCATTGTAGGGTCCTCCAGGGACTGGAAAGACACAAACTATTCTCGGGCTTCTTAATGCTGTTCTACATTCTGTTCCGGCAAGGATGCATGCTAAGTGAGTGTTTTACTTTTTTCTTGGCATGAGTTTACGTCTCATGGTTGTACAGTAAAGTGCATATCTTGCTTCTACCTTGGAACTTGAGAGACCTTATTTTACATCTACTAATCAATATTTTATATATATGTAGGGATCAATTGCGTGATGTGAAGCGAGGGCCTGAATTACCCATGGAGGAGAAGTATGTTTCATCTGCTTGCAGTGTTCCTTTTTATCATTATTACTATTATTGTCGTTGTTGCTGTCACCAGGGGCGGATTTACTCACAGGGGACTGGGGAAGGGGCTTATAGTGGCACATGGGCTGGAGGGTTGATGAAATAAAAGATAACAAGTGCCCCCAAGCCCAAAAAGTATGTGCCCCCAGCCCACAACTCACGTGAGGCCAAGGAGAAAGATTTCCTGTTCTAAAATTGGGTAAACACGACACATCAAACAAAAAATTAGGAGTGGGCCCCTCAAGTAAAAGAAAAGAGAACTCTGACTATCTCACTATTAGACTATCAACTAGTCAATATCAATCCCTCGAGAAAAGAATCCTAAAAAAAGGGGGAAAAAAGGCTCGACAGCACTGTTGCTATGAGCAATTAACAAATCGCTGAAGAGGGAAAACTTTAGCATTTGAGGGTATTTATTAGTAAGTTCAAATCAAAACTTATAAATAAGTTCTCTCTCCTATCCACCATATATATAGAGTGGTCTACATGACCATAAAACATGCTATTATATGTGAAACTGAGAATCAACCTTGTCTTTCTGAATAATCAAAGAGTAAAACATTGTAAATATTAATTACTTAACTTAGTTGATAAATTCTGTAAGGATTTATAAAAGACATCTTAATTCAAATACCTATTGATATGACGGATGACCTCTAAGGCTTCTTTGGGCCAACAAAGACTATCGGTTCATTTCCTCAACATTGTGACCATTATACCCTTATCGTACTGATATTGCAATTTTGGATCCTATTGTTATTTTGACGTTGATGGATCATTGTCCTTTGTGGTTCTCTCTCACTCTCTCACTCTCTCACAGATACCACATACACTGAACCTAAAGGACGTTATTGTGCTTTATCTAAATTGTAACTTGGTCTTGTTTATGGTTGTGGCAAGTGGAAAAGTGTGACCTTTTGTCTGGTGGTAATTGATGTATGACCTTATGTAAGGTCCACAAGAAGTTAAACACAGAGGGATCATATTGAATTTTCTGGGTGTTGCTTGTTGTGGGCTTATGTTGGATGGTGAAGAACCTCAATATGACGATGAAACTTCCATTGGTGTATAGTGTAGATGATTTCCACAAATACGACCACTCAAACCTAGATTACTTTTCATAAGTCTTAGAGTAACTTATTTAAAATAGGAATTATTGTGTATATTAGTGGCACTGTCACAGTACTTAATTCGCCTTGCATTTTTGGTTCTATTTTTAGCAATCTATTGTTAGCTTTATCATCAATGGACTTTATAGGTAGATTTTGTCCCACTAAGATTCATTTGCTTGAGTGTGTGTTCATGTAGCAACTTTCTAATCAAGCAAGCTCTGCCTTGCTAGTTGTCATGTAGCTTCCTTGAGTGAGGCTTGTGTTCGATCCTCAGGGAGTGTCCGGGTGGGCTATACCAAACCCTACTTTTCTGTCTTTTTGGGAGCCAGTTGTTGACCAAGCATTTAATCGGGTGGAATACTGCTTATATTTCTATGCATTACTCTTAATATGTTTGCGTCCTTTACTCCTTTATACTTGTCGAGTTATAGGGTCTTTTGGTGGGTTACTAGAAAGTTAGGTTGGTTCATGCATTGTTTTATATGGTCATGGGGATAGAATGAGGGACCACTTAGTTACCTGAGAATCGGGATGTTGTAAGCCTAAGGAGATGGGAGAACTCAGTCTTGGTGATTGAAGTATACTATGTTTGAAGTAGGAAGAATGCCTTTATCTTACTGCTTTTTCCTTCGGAAAGAAAAGAGAATGCCTTTATCTTTGAAGGGGAAAACTTAAGTAGTGAGGTCTGCAGCTTGAAATTTTAAGGATGACTTATAATTCAAGTGGATTGCTGTAAGTAAGTTTTATAACTAGTGGTGCATACATTTTAAAACTTGTCAGTATTTTTGAAGTACAATATGATTCTTTTTGTCGTTTTTCCGAGAAAGAAGGACAAGGAAACAATGACTATGCTCTGATTTGGATCATAATTCTAGGGAACAAAGGTTTGAATCATAAATCCAATTTATTTCTAGTACAAATTCAAATGCGTACTACGATATTGGACTTTGGAGTGATGAAGGAGAGATCATTGTTAATTGACACTATAGAGAGGTTTACAGGTTTTGCTAGAGGAGACTTGTTGGGATAGGATTTTTGAACTGGCATTCTGCAAACATTAAGTTCCCCTAAAATTTAGAACTGAGATAAATGACTGAATAACATTCCGGATTTTAGTTTGTTATATCTTGTTTCTGCTAGGTTGTCGTTGGCACAGAATTTTGGTAGTGCAGGTCATGTTGTGTTATTTCTCGGTCGTTGATGTTTGACCTGTCTATCTTGTTGCATATTCTTTTCTTGACTTGGCACTTCAATTTCAAAGGAGTTCCATCTTAGAGCATCAGTTTCCATCAGTCTTTAATCCGTCATTGTCTGTCATCTCCCCCCCCCCCTCCCCCTCCTCCACTTTTCTTGATCCTTTTGCTTTGGCATAATTTTCATTGTGCATTTGTAGCACATTCAGATGTTCCATTTGATTATAACACAGATAAAGTTAGTTATTCATTTGAGCCAGAGAACGCTGCTACAAGCTTCTTTAGCTTCTTCTCAACTTCACCTGTGTGTCTTGGTGGCACTGACAATTGAGACAATAGGCGCAGTTACTGAAGTACTTCAAGACAGTTTGGCCTTTCACCGCATGGTTTATTCGTGCTACTGTTGGCGCAAGCAGTAGATTCTGTGTTGGATATTAGAGTTGAGGACCTTGAGGCTATGAAATACTGCCTAGGTCCTGGTTAAAAATATAATCTGGGCATATGACTATGACTCAAAATGGTCAATTTTGCATTACAATTCTCACGTATCATTTTTGTTTTTTGGATAGAGTTGTTATACTTGTGTCTCTCCGTCATTTTTCATTTAGTGTACTTTTTCCATTGAGGACTTCTTTTCATGTGTTGTTTCCTGTTCTAGGTCTCATTTTATTTTTATAAAGTCTTTGTATGATTTTTGGCATAACTAAGTGTGCATGTGAACGGTGTACGTGTACCTGTCAGGGGCAAAAGGGCATCTGGACTTCAGTGATGATCTGGAAAATTATTGTTGAATTCACAGTGATAGCTCCCTGAAACATAGATTTTATTTATTTGTTATACTTTCCAGGTGTCGCCACTGGATGCTAGCTTCTCCATGGCTGTCCAACACGAACCCAAGAGATGCAATCATGCCTGTTGATGGTGATGATGGTTTTTTTCCCACCACTGGAAATGAACTGGCAAGTAATAGTTTTCTAATGCTAGAATAATTATACTGGGTTTTTTTTACCATCTAACTGATTTCTATGGTGCAGAAACCAGAAGTGGTGAATTCAAGTCGGAAATATCGTGTTCGTGTGCTGGTTTGTGCGCCATCAAATTCCGCCCTTGATGAGATTGTACTGCGAGTTCTAAATACAGGTGAAAGCTTTCGCATCTTCAATGAAATTTTATCCCTTTTTCGCATCTGAAGGGCTGAGTGAAGAACAAGGACACTATTTCAAGGTGTCTATTTTTGTGTTGGTTGCCTTGCTATGGGGCTTTGGGAACCATTAAGTAATGATTCAGAGACGTTGCTTCTTTATGTGTGTTTCTCCTTCTGAATGAGGCTGTTTGGACATGCTTTTGCTGATATATTAATGCATACTGGTTTAAGGTTGAGCTTCTTTTATGTGCCCCAAGTGGCTGGTGCGACATGCTTTCGTTGATATAATGTTGCATACTGGCTCCAGGTCTTGAGTTTCTTTTATGTGTCCCTAATTTTTCTCTTGCCTTGTTTTGTTATTTCCTTTTTTTTTCTTGGTAAGAAAGTATATAATAATGACGGAAGAGGTACAACACTGAGGACAAGTTGTCATCCAATAGAAGAATTACAAATTTTCCCAATTTCCTTGGACTAGAGAAATATTATAGTAACTAAAAGCACCGCGGCTGTTCTCTAAGCATATCTATTGGCATATGAGGACCAGTAAAGGCCCGGGCATTCCTCTCCAAACCAAACACTCTACGACACCACAAACAAGGCATTTCTCCCAAGTACTTTTCCTTTCCTCCTCTAAAGCCCACAAAATGCATGTGCAAAAATCTGCAACAGAAGATGGCACAACCCAACTCTCTCTCTGAATACAGTAAGCACCTTTCCCAGAGAAACCATACCCCCTCGCAATGTAGAAAGAAGTCCGAAGAAGTCTCACTTCGAGCAAACAAAGTACACAAGTTTGGTGAAAATGGCAGCCTCATCCTCCTCTTGTACCTTTTCTCGTTGTTGTTCATCTTCCCAAAAGCCAAATTCCACACAAGAGCACGTACCTTTACAGCTACCTTTTCCCTCCACAAAAAACTAGCAAGAGAAAACTGAAGAACTGTGAAGGCACCCCAAGACATGTAAGAAAAAACTTACAGAAAAGCACCCCCGTTGAATAGTTTAAAGAGCATGCTTTGTGCTTGTCAGCATAGCACTTTTCTCGTAATGAAGTAACTCATGACACGATTTAATCTCCAGGGGTTCGTGATGAAAATGATCGTGCGTATAATCCCAAGATTGTACGAGTTGGCCTCAAAGCCCATCATTCAGTACAAGCAGTCTCGATGGATTACTTGGTATGCATCTGTGGAGCATTCTGGTTCTCTTTTGTTTTGTTTTAGCTTTCCTATTCCATCTTATTATCTTATTCAGCTTCTACATGATGGTGGGAAGGCTAACATTTCAAGTTCACGCAAACTGTCATCATACATACTAATTGTCATCATCCTGACCCAATCCTGAAATCTAATTTCGTTTGGAAGTCAAGAGTTTCTTGCTAAGGACTTTCTGATGGCTTCTTAAGAACAAAATCAACACTATTGTTTGCTTGCAAATTTGAAAACCATTTAAACAAATCTTGCAAGATGAGGGGGCATGTCATTTTGGCAATAGGCTGTTTGGTATCAGAGGTGAACACCATGCTATTTGTGCCCATGACACAACATTAGTGTCACAACAAATGTGGAGAACAATGTTAAGGAGTGTTTGGTGACTGATAAGTCACGGATTTTCCTGGCTACCATAGTTGATCACTTACAAATCTGCTAAGTGTGCTACAACCTTCAAGGAGTAGTATTTGTAGCATTGCGCTTTTCAAGCTTTTTCACGGTGTTTCTGGTTGCGGAGGAATGAGTGTATAAACGTGGGAAATCCTTTCTGGCTGCTTATGATGCATGTAGTTTTTCTACAATCTATTTGGGATCTTGCCGTCGGAGCTTGAAGGTGTACCTCCCTTGGGTTGATTCAACATGATTGTTGTCCTTGTTCACGTAGAGGTCATCTTGTTCCCTGAAGCTATAACTCTTTTTACATATTTAAAAAAGAATATTGTTTCTCAGCTGACTTTTAAGTTCTTCCCTTTAACAGCTTTCGAGCTTGGGAGTTGGGAATGAAACTAGATTCTAGGATATTTGGCGAGGTGGTGAACCTTTTTGTGTGAGATTTATTGGATGTTTCAGCTGTCCAATCTTCATGATGCTCTGTTACCGCATTCTATTCCACGCAGACTTGCTCTTTGGACCTTCACCTGCGAAGTGCGCCATGAGTGATGGAGGAGCTTGCTTCATTGCTTGGCATCTTGAAACTGTTCATTTCTCTGGTGGTGATGATTCAAGTTGAGGATTCTTCGCAAGAATTTCAAGGAAGTCTTTCCTTAGATGTTTGGGATCATTGCACTCTTATCCTATCGCCAAATCATGCTGGAATGCAAAAGTTCCGCTGAAGGTATGTGCGTATGTGTAGAATTTGGCGTGAAAAAAATAAACACAAATAATTTGTGCCTGCGATAAGAGACCAGTATTGGCTATTCCACCAGAATTTGTCTACTTTGCCACGCTAGCAGTGAAACAACATCACCTATTTTTTTTGAAATGTGATGTGGCGTGGAATATTTGGAGTAGTTTGTTCTGTGTTTGAGGAATTATTGGGTCTTCCCCTCAAGCGTGTAGTTTATGCATATGCGGTTTGTGGAATTTGGGCGAGACAAGGAGAAGAGGATGTTGTGGCGCGAAGCTAACTTATCCATATTTTATGGTGCATTTGGTTAGTGGGGAATTTGCAGGTGTTTTTTGGGTCGTCTCTCCCCGTCAATCTACTTCAGGATAGGGTTTACATGGCTTCTTTATGATCTAAGGCAGCAGGGGCCTTTGGGAGTTATCTCTTTCACAGGTCCAAATGAACTGGCAGCGTGTTTTTTAGATATAGGGAAAGTGTATATTAAAATCAGTGTCATAAGTATACAACAAAGGAGGACAAGTTGTCCTTTATAAAATAACCAGTTACAGATTAGCCAGCTTTGCTGGATCTCTGTAATAGAATAAATCCCTGAAACCCCCTCCAGCTCTAGCCCATAAAGAAGCCAGATAAGTTACTCCAGCCCCTTTAGCTATTCCATTTCACAGGTCCAAATGAACTGCCAGCTAACCTGCATGTTATCAGGAATTTCTTTTCGGCGGACACCATGTACTTTAGTGCTATATTTCTATTTGATTCTTACTAATTCATCACTTTTCCTTTTTCTAAAGAAAGGAGAATACAACTAAAAGGACATCGGTGGCATTGCCCTAGTGTCCTCAACAAAAGAAAATAAACATAAACCATCAAGCCATTAGGCAAATAGACTATGCATGATTTTCTCCACAAAGTCAAGAAATAGACGTAGTGCTTACAATGAAGCACTTGGCTTCAAATATGGCCACCTCAATAGAAGAATAAAATTCGTGTAACGTGCGACTTTTGTTGCCAAAAATCTGATACTTCCTTTTGCTTCCAAGTGCACCAGCACCAATGAATTTAGCTTCCATGTTTCTTTATCGAGTCCATTTTAAACCCTCTTTTGGCCACAGGATCATGATTGGCCACTCTGATCTATATCTAACCCCAAACAAAGGAGATTCAAGTGCCAATGAAAAAAGAGCACACAAGGGAAACGATCAAGGAGGTGAACTAGTGATTATTTCACAAAGAATGCAGCTACTTGGTAGGCTAAAGATTTTTGTTAAGGAAGTCCCAAGTAGAAATCTTTCTCATAGTAGTTGCTCAAGCAAATAAGCACAATAAAAGGATCTTGGACCTAAAAGTCGCAATAATCTTGACCAGTTTTTGAAATTTATGCTACTAGTGTAGGAAGTTGCAATATTCGCAAAAACCTTGGACCTTCTTATAGCCTTGTTTAGGAAGTAGCAATAATCTTGAACCTCCACTATGTAACGCGGACTTGGGTACTAGTGTAGACATGGCTACGTGTCCACTCAACCATATTCTGAAATTTTTGGGAGTATTTCATTTAAAATGAAGTGCCAAGTGTCCATAGTGTAGTGTAGACATGGATATCAGAGTGTCGAGTCTCTAACACGGGTACTTGATGAAATGAAATCTTTTGCATTGTTAGTTGTAACATAGCTGGCAAAATCACTTTACAAAAAAGCAATATTTGATATCATGTTACCAGAACATTATTTTTCACCTTTAAATCAAACATTAGTCATGAAATGCTAGATCGCTTAATGAGGAAAGTATTATTTGTGATAAGAGTAGTGGGGCACATGTTACTTTTAGGGTCAGTGGGTTTTCGGCTCAAGAGAAAATCTGCATACTCCTTATCTCACCGCTATGCGTCGGGATTAGTATTTATGCAATAAGGTTTAGATCTTATGCTTGCTTTGAAACTATGTAAGTCTTTCAATTGCTTAAGGCTTTTATTTGTTGAATGCCGCTTGTGAATTTAGAAGTTTAATAGTTATGTTCTAAATTCAATTGATAAGATCCAATGAACCGGATCAGTAAACAAGCAATTAATCAACCCAATCTATTTAATAGATGAAGGCTGATTCTCACCTAATTTTCAGAGAATTCTGAGATTAAGAAGGAACTCTCGAAGAAAAGAGGGAAAAAGGAAAATTAGCTTGCAGCCCAAGCTAGAGAGGAACCAGAGGAGAGAGAGAGAGAGAGAGAGAGAATTTTCATTCATGAGCTAAGTGTGGCTTACATCAGGCAATATATAGCAAAAATCTCTTACTCATGTGCAGGGGATGATTCCCTCAATTTCAGAAATAGAACTATCAAATGATGACAAAAATAACTAATTCTGTCTGTGC
>BSSO01002250.1:0-19943 GCA_030267885.1 Mesembryanthemum crystallinum | reverse complement strand
ATGCCAAGTATGAATCAAATGAGATCTAAAGGGTAAAGAAAAACCCATTTGGAAATTTTTTGCAAGGGCAAATCGGTCCTAAAATCCCATAAATTGGCCGGAAAATTGAACAAGGGGGTTGGTCATGGCCAAAGTAATTTATAAGGGGGTTCCCCACAAAAAAAAATTATATAAGGGGGTTTTTTACAAAAACTGTATTATATAAGGGGGTTCCCCGCAAAAAATCCTTTTTTATTTTTGATGAAATATTGCCATCTTGTTCTATCATCTTTTCTCTCTCTCTCTCTTTTTTTTTTTTTTTTTTTTGGTTAATTGGTTATTTACGAGTGCAGATTGCTTGCTACCAAATACCAATGACCTAATGATATGTTTGGATATCCGGATTTCATTTGAAATACCAGCTCAAAACATGTCATTTGAAATTCCATACTTTGGCCCAATTAGGTACACTTGTGGTTTATTTTAAAAAAAAAAAATAATAAATAAATAAGACATGCTTTGATGGGATCTCATTTAATTTGAATCAAACTTTCATCTCACATGATATATACTCTTTTGATTGATTCAAACTTTGAATGATTTTTAACACAATTATTGTAAATAAAAATATTTATTATCCCTTTTTTATAGTTCATTAATTCGAAAGAGTTTTCTTTTTCTTTTTTTTTTTTTTTTGCATAAAGTAACATGATGCAATTTACAACCGTCTCATATTGAGATGATTATTCTCAAAGTCACTCTCAATTAAAACTCAAAGTACTCCATATTACTCCCCTTTCACTAGAGCTCGTATACTTCTGAACATGTCATATTGATATTTAGATCCACATTGCTACTATTATAGTTCAATCATTTGTAATGGTTTGAAAATGATTTTTCCCTCGTTTTGCATCTGCAATTTTTGCGAAGTGGCTTTATACAAATCTCAGAAACATAGCCGTTGGCAGCATAGGATAAAATCGATTAATCAACTTACATTAAAATCTTGAAGGAATCCACACACTGCAAACAATCTCACATCACAGCACAGCTGCTGGAACTTCATAAATAATCCCAGTAAAATAGTGAAACTCAACCAAATGTGTAAACCAATACCAATTGTGTCTAGACTGTCCAACAAGGTAGTGGAAGTCTTTGACCCACTAATTGCAAAATTCACGTAGTACAGACTCAATGCAACAGAACTCTTAAGCTGCAACCATCTGACAAAGCCGGGTCGACAACAAATCGACAAAAACAATATCAGTAACTGCCCTTGGTATAAACTCTCCTTTCCAATCAACAACATACACAAAAATAGCTGATTTGAAGTATATATACAGTTAGAGCACCCAACATAAGTTTTGCCAAGCTGAGGGCAGAAATCATTTTGGAGAGAAACCATAACCTTTTGGGAGCTCCAGATGTCAGATTCCTCCCAAATTCACCCTAGTTCTAGGTCCTCTCAAGACACCTCGATTTCTAGCTGAATATCGAGGCTCTTCTGATCTCCTCCTTTCTGACCTAAAGCCTCCTCTTGTAGCTTCCCTGCCCACATGGCGCTCAGGGGATGATTTCTTTGGTGCCTCGTCCTCATAACATAATGGTTCAAGACCTAGTAAGTCTGGCTCGGGAGTATAAAAGAAGGGTCGCTTGGATTCGTCCATTTTCCTGAATGTAATAGATATCCTAAAGGCAACCAAATATAAAGCAAGCATGTTAGAGGATGGCGGATAATGAGAAACATAAATGATAAACCGGAAATGTGCAAAAGAACTACTAATAATGATACAAGATGGGGACGGATGCAGAGAAAAGTATACCTTTTAGTGGGTACTGCAGGCACACAATGCTTGGCAATGTCAGCTCCATTTCCGCTTAATACCAACACAGATCTGAAGAAGGTAAAAGACATGTAACATTATCAATCTCCTGAATCCCTGATACGGCTACATAACAGCAGATATATTCAAATTGGGTAAAGAAATTAACGAGAGAGAAAAAGCAGTTTACCCAACAGGCAAGGGGATAGCAGTAGCACCACTAAATTCTCCAGGGCCCACAATCTTCAAGTCAGTTCCGAAGATTATATTGCACTCACTGAGGAAAGAAATAGTACAAAATGGCCTAACAAAGTCGTGGTTATCAATGTGAGGAGGAATGCAGTCTCCCTCTTCATAAATGTTGACAATGCAGCTGTCGGGAACACATGATGGGGGAAGAACATGCCATCTGATCAGCCTCTTGATGATCACTTTGAAAAGAGAAGGCAACGGATCTACTTCTTCCTTTTTAAGAATGCCAGGTGGGTTACCATTCTTATCCTGCCATAATCAGCAAACAATTTATTGATTCCATCCTTTCTAAGACATCTGCTGTTGAACAGAGTTTCATATATATCACATAAACATAAGGTGAATGGACAGAATCAATATTTGCATTGACAACTTACAGTTGCATAATTATAACAGCAACCAAATTGTATAGTAACACGTCCTTTGCCCCTCATCCACTTTCTGGGAGCAGTGAAAGTGCGCTCTGAAGCAACAGAAAGGAAAAAATTTTGATTAAAAGGTGGCTCCAGAAACAGCAGTAAAAAGATTTGATTAAGAGGTGGCTCCACACACAAGATAATTACTAGATCATATCACAATCAAATCTATGCAACACTAGCTGTTCCATAACAGTATCAGTATCATCCAGGAATTGCATGCTTGAGCCTTTAAAGTTGCTCTGCAACAAGTTTCAACTTTCGACAAGTATGGCAGCATTTTTCTTAATGATGAACAAGACTAAGATTTGTGACCTTAAGTACATGTGAGAAACTGTTTGCTATTAATGAAACTATGAACAAGGAAAGGAATATAAAGGAAAACATTGTAGTGTTAGAAGCTCAAGCGAGCAAGGTTTTGTCATTTGTAATTTTGATCATGTAAGACAATTGAGCCAACGACCAACAACGAAATAGCTAGTTTTTTTAAAGATTCTGTTCAGAAAGGTGCATGAGTAAATAGCAAGGACAGGAAGTGATGACTATGAACAGGGGCAACAATAAAAATATCATTTATGTCCAAACTCTATCAAACAAATATTTCTGAAGCTACAGCATAGAGTGATATTCCATGATTTCCCAATATCCCCAAAGCCCCAGAAAACAAGCAACAAATCTCACAATTTATTTTTGGTAATGCAAGTTCTTCAAACCTTCACAATTCAATTTACACTTGAAAGCAATAAAACAAGAAAAACAAGATCCTATAGAACTGATAATAAGCCACATCATGAGGTCGAACTGCAACAAGCAAGGCAGAAAAATTGTGCAACTTTCACCCTACAAAAAGATGCCTGGCTGCTTTCCGATAATGTTTGTTTTTAAAGCAGTTCTTACTTATGATTACTTCTGAGATTAAACTTTCGAAAAGATGCAAAAATAATTCAAAGATAATTGAAGTTAAACAACAGGCACCACTTACCTTTCAGCTCTCCCTTCCTTCCCATCTCCATCAGATCATAGACATGATCGACAATCCTCTTCTGTTCCACAGCGCTGAAAACACCAGTGTGCAGCTCAAGCCCCTGAAGAATATTCGTAAATTTTCCATTGACTCTCTCCAGGCAGATGAAATCCTTCTTTCTCCGCACATTCATAAATCTTAAATGCTCCCTCTGATCCCTCGACAGCTCCGTCTTCCTCCTCACAACCCCACCCAAATCCCCATTTGACGACTCTCCATTTGACAACTCTCCACTGCTACCTGGCTTATTCTCCTCACTCTCTACCTCCGCTTCAAGCTCATCCTCTTGTGCCATATCCGCCCATGACATACGAACCCTAGGAGTTTCACCATCAAGTGGCCAAGGTTTAGTGACTTCCCTCGAAGATACATCTGAGGCATCTGCAACCGGTGATTCTGACCAGCCATTCGCCTCATCCTTCCAGCTACCCGATGGATTCATTTCCGCCTCATCTTTCCAGCTGCCCAATGAATGTGCATCACAATTATCAACGTCTTTATCATCATTATCTGGTCTCAAAATCGAGGAAGTCTCTCCAGAATTGGAAGGTTCATCATTGAGCTCTGAGGTCAAAAACAACAATAAATCAACTTCAATCAACACAAGGTTAATATTAGAAGACCACCATTCCCCCTGTTTAATACTCTGGAAAATAAGGCAACGAAAACATGGAAAATTCGCCAAAACTAACATAACCCACTACCGCCCCTTCCCCTCTCAAAACAAAAACCAAAAAATCCATCCATCATAATTTCCTCATCTTAATTGAGAAACCAAAAACCACTGCAAATAACATAACAATCAAAATTTCCAATCAATACACTGAAGATATCAGACAACACTCAATTATGTCACAGAAAAGCCCACACCACAAAATAAAAATAAAAAAAGCATAGAATTTCGGAAGAAACACAAAATTCCGCGACACTCAACATAAAACCTAATTTCACAATTCAAACCTTCAAAAAACTCAGCATCCAATTAGCCAGACATTGACAAAATTCAAAACTCAAAAGAAAATAAAAATAATAATAATAATACAAATTTAGAAACCGCCAACAATACACTGATGGAGTATAATTCAAGAGGAAAAATCCCTTGATAACAATCAATCGAATCAACGAACAAAACCCCAGAAACCAAAAACAAAATAAGGGGGTTTTACCAGGAGAGAGAGATTGGACGCGTTGGGTTAGGATCTGGGTGCAGTTCCGACAGAGATTTCTCGACAGAAACGGCAACCAAGTCGATAGAAACTCCGACGCGATCCGGAGCTCCGACTCGTCGTACCGGAGAAGAAACGGGTCGCCGAGTCTCCGGCGAGGATCGTTCATGGCTAACGGCTGAGTCAACTCACCGATTCTTCGATCCGAAGTAACTCGCTCCGGGACAGTGACAAAGATGGGAATTTTTGGGGTTTGGGATTTTTGGGTTTCTTTTGTTTATGTTTAATTTTTGAAATTTGGTTGGTTTTGATTTTGGGCACAAGAGATTACAGGTAGGGGGTAACTGACTAGATGAGAGAGAAAGAAGATCTTTGCGTAAATATGGATCAGTAATTTGCCGTTTAGGCTTATTGCTTACCAAAATTGAATAGGCCTATAAATCTAGTACTGTATTCTACGGATTATTGACATAGGGAAAGCAAAGGTTTATCCATAATTAACTACGCCCTCACACCATACTGGTTGTTTTTAGAAATTTTTCCATTTGAGATTCTTTACAAAACTGCTTTTGAGATTTATTAAGCACTGTAATTTTTTAGTTTTTTTTTTACTAAATATTTGTTGTTTTTTTATATGGAAAAAAAAATATTTGTTCTTTTTGCCAAAATTTATAGGGAGTCCAAAACTTCCCTTCTTTTTCCTCGTTAATTTAGGCCATTTCCCAAAAGGAACTAGATTTTCTCAGTGGATTAGACAATTCAGTGCACTAATGAGAGAGAAATAAATATTGTAGGTTGGATCCACCTCCTCATCCCCTTCACAACCAGCGTACTAGACCGTCCACTCAATAGAGATTATCTTAATGAGCATAAAATAGTGAAGATATAGATAATGTCAATTTCAAGCCCATTAAATGGGTAGTTGAGTCGTTTTGTCACATTTCATGATTGGTGTAGATTTGGCTAAATTAGTATGCAATGGATAGGCTAATAAATTTTATTACGGGTACAATTTATATGATTTTTCATCTAGCTATTGCAACTTGCAAAACTGCTTGTTAATAATTTTTGCACGATTATTTTTAATTATGTCTTCTTTTAAAGCGTGTTATGTTCCGATACATTGTTATCTTATCCAATAATTTGATTCATATTAAATATATTATTTTACATGGATCAGTTTACATATATTATTACTTGATTCAATTTTTAGGTACTAAGAAACAACATTAGTAATAATCAACATTCACTACAGTTCATATGGACATTATTATGTTCACTCGCATTTTCTTCATTGAACTTTTAAATTAAGAATCTTGGATCAAATCTCGTTTATGTTGTACCATATTTCGTTGTAAGGAATCTCCTATTGCTATAATTTTAAAGTACGCAAATTCTTGTGTACAACCGTCTAACCGTTAGACGACTTAATTTAATGGAGACTTTTCGCAATTTATGGGCTACTTTTAGCAATTTAGGGGTGACTTTTTACAATTTATTGTATCTTTTACAAAATTAACCTAGGATAAAATGTCACTCTTAAGTTATTAAAAGTAATCCCTAAATTGGAAAAAGTAGCCCTTGGATTGGATCGTGTAACTGTTAGATGTAAAATGTTACCCTTAAATTATTAAAAGTAACCCTTAAATAGGGAAAAGTAACCCTGGGTTGAGCCGTCTAACGATTAGACGGTTGCACAAGAGAGTTACTCTTTAAAGTAAAATTCATCTTGTTTAGGGATAGTTCCAATCTTGATTAAAAATATTGTGAATCCAAACTAGAATCTAATATACTTGGATCCTAAGTAAGACCCAAGCTAATTTCAATTAGCATTGCCACCACATCAATTAATGAAGAAAATTAGGTAAATTATATTTACAATATACCAAAAACCAAAGAAATGTACTAGTTAACTTTTTTTTTTTTTTATTAAACTCTTATTTTCATTAAATGATTCTTAGAGTAAATAAAAGTAACACTGGGATGCAATTTAGTCCAATCAATGTCCGAGCTTATTGAAAGGAAACAAATTCCAACCCGAATCCGACAAAATAAAATTTGATCCGAGTCTAACTATAAAAGTTCAAATTTAAATCCGAGTTATTATAAACGTACGACTCCGAATAGAGGTATATACAGCCCCAATCCACCTCGTTGTCGTTGCTCTTGTTTTGAGAATAATGAATACCCTCCTTCATTGGCCCTATTCGGGATAGTTCCCAGGTTTTTAATTTTCAGTTTAACCACCCCAAACAAATTACAGTACTTTTTGGGTTTCTTCCAGTTTCCATTAAAGGAAAATTGACACTGACAAGAAAGTTGATTCCAATGGCTTGTAACTATGAGGCCCATTAGGCCCAAATCCAGCCCATGCGTCAAACTACACACGAAATCAAAGCCGGCCAGCCCCGCTGCAGTAGAAGGATAAGAAAACCCATCCACTCGCTGCAGCAGCAGCAGGGCAACAAAAGCCATGTACACCACCAGCAACACTCTCCATTCCCAATTCCTCAGAACACCCCTCTTTCACATCCCACCACCATCTCAACCTCACCTTCCTAGATTATCATCAATATCAATTCTCTCTCCTATCCGCAGCAGCAGCAGCGGCAATGGCCAGGGCGGCAAAGAAGGTGGCAGTCCATTACGGCCACCGCCATCTCCAGTAGCGCCACCAGACATGGTGGAGATAAGGTTCCGAAGAGGGTCAAGAAAGCGGCAGAGACAGCAGGAACAAAGTTCTGGTATTGAAATGTCAGACACGACGCCAAAGACTCCTCCCAAGAGCTGGGAAGAAATGACTTATACAGAGAAGGCGTTGGAGCTCTATGTGGGTGAGAAAGGCTTACTGTTTTGGCTCAACAAATTTGCCTATGCCTCCATTTTCATCATCATCGGAGGTTGGATTTTGTTTAGGTTCGTTGGGCCTTCGCTCAATCTTTACCAACTCGATACACCTCCGCTTCCTCCCACCGCTATCTTCAAGAGTTAATAGGCAAACATAGTGAAGATCATGCCAGAACGCAGCTGACATTGATCCGACACATTCAATAGAGGTTTTCTCCGGTGTGTGGATGAGAAATATAGATATCTGTGAAAGCTTGTAACATGATAGTATCACAAAGAAAATGGGGGAAACAAGAAAAAGAGATTCTTCTAGCAATATGTGCTGAGATTTTCGCAACAATGTAACATAATTTCGTTGCTGGCATAGCAATCTCTAATGACAAATGCTACTTCTGATTCTGCCCAATCTTCTTTGTAAGCAGTTCTGTTTTCATGACAACACTCCAAATAATTATAGTAGATGCACATAACAAAAGGAATAATTACTTCGCACTCATACATATGTCAAACAGCATTATATACCTTTTAAGTAATCACTCAAGAAATAAACTTGTAGTAGCCAAATACTGAAAGAAGGGCTGCTCACTTGCCATTTACCAATTCGATCAGATGAAAAGAACTGAAGAAAGCACTGTCTAAAAAAACACATGATGTACATTCACAATACCTATCAAAAGCAGTACACCCTTTTTGAGTCCATCTTTTCTCCCCGCTTGCAAAGAACTTGAATCAAAACCCCCACCATAATTGGTAAAAGTCGCAATTTACAGTCAAGGACTACAAGCTAAGCAACGCCAACTGGTTCAGCAACCATAGTTTTCTGAGTCTTGCACCTGGCAAAATAAAAAACCGACCATCAGGCCAAGAGCACGGAAATCCAAGTTAAATTTAAAGGACCGACATTTGGTGTTCGTTCCAACTAAATATGGATGACCAAATATAACTAAATGACTATACAGTTTCATAAAGGTATTAAAGCAACATGTAAAGCTGAAATTCAATTAAAACACAATTAGGACTCTTTCATGCTTCTCATAAGATAGAAACGATAATTCATATAAGTTGATATATCTACTTTAATAGCTCAGACAAAACATATAAAATAAAATGGTGTCTACTACTACTATATCCCATTACTGATGAGTATCACAGCTCCAGACCCAGGTACTCAGGATCTCATTGTGCGCAACCAGATCACTATGTAAGAACTATTTCCACTTGAGAGCACTTTGTAAGTACAATTTTCTCACGACATATACATATATGGAGGGGGCTATAACACTAAAGATTGTCGAAAAGCATGCATTGGAGGAAAAAGGAAAATGATAAACAACTCTACTATACACCACCTGATTTTGTTTCAGAAATGCAATCATAAGCACTTGCATTTTTGCAGAATCAGGAATGCGTACATAAAAGAAATACATAAGAAAGCCAGAAAGAATATGATGATAATAGACTCAGGTGGTGTATTTGTTAAAGAACCGAAGGCATGGATAAAGTAAGGAAATAAGGTTTCAGGCTGCAGTGTATTGCGAATTTCAGCCTGAATATATTGCAGATTTACAGGATACCAATGGCTTACAAGGTAGAAGATTGGTTAGGTAGTTAGTACTTAATGATATGGGATACTGGGACAACATAGCATTTTTGTTATACATGTAACCATCAGCAGAAAGAGATTACAACCAACCACCACATTTGTTGTATGCTAAAGCTCAACACTAGTGATCAGAAAACAATCAATAGATCAAACATAAGGAAGTACATAAAATGATATAATCAAACACATGAAACAAACTTCTCTAAGCACACAGAAAATTACAATAATCAAAAAGCAGATGATGAAATTATCATGCAATATGCATCCTAAACATACAAACAAACACTTAAGGATTAAGGAGTACGTTCACCAACCTATTACACTCAGATCTGGATGCATAATTATGGTTACTACAATTCGAACACATCCAATCTCCATCACGCCATTGTTTAGCTCTGCAACATGCACATTGTAGCATATCAGAAAACCATTTTCACATAAGCACGTGTCAGAACCTGAAATGTAATCGGCTCATGAATATTCACGCATCCTACACAAACTGACAATAAGATTTACTTGATATCTGAATGTATCCAGGAAAAACACACAAATAAGC
The DNA here is from genome assembly GCA_030267885.1 of Mesembryanthemum crystallinum. Classification (NCBI taxonomy): domain Eukaryota; kingdom Viridiplantae; phylum Streptophyta; class Magnoliopsida; order Caryophyllales; family Aizoaceae; genus Mesembryanthemum; species Mesembryanthemum crystallinum. The sequence continues at coordinate 10,277 of BSSO01002250.1, read as the reverse complement.
AGGTGATTTTTTAGCAAAAGCAAATGGTCTTCGTGAAGGTGTTCGAGCAACTAGGAATCTGGGATTCAAGAATATCACTATTAAAGGTGATAATTTAACTATTGTCAAAGCAATTAGAGCCAAATGGCATATTCCCTAGGAGATAGCATATTCCCTAGGAGATAGAGAATATCATTATTGATACCCGTTGAGATGTCTTTCAACAATGTCGAAGTTTTACACTGTTTTAGGGAAGCTAATTTAGCAGCAAATTTCATGGCCAATTGGAGTCATCATATTCCTCAATTACTTTTTTGGTAAGATTCTTTCGATCCGTCCCTAAAGGACTCGGTTTTTCAATATAAGGAAAACAAAAAAAGGTGATCCTAATCAAACAAAGACAAGATCACGAGACTATAGCTAAGCTACGTAATTGGAAGGTCAACCAACCAAATCCTGTTTAAATACGTGAGAGGTGGGTGTTATGAAAGGTAACTGTGGTGTATGGCTCACGGCTATGTGAAGATGGAAAATATTAGAAGCTTAGATGCCAGGAGATTTGCAGTATCCATAATTCCATAACACCTTAGTTAAATACAGGATACTTGTGAAAGGACATCTGTTGTACACAAGAAGATAGAATGCAACAAAAGAAGGGCTCTTGCTCAACAATTTTAATTGCCAATAGCATAAACTGTAAGTCCTTCACCTGTAGTAAGGACACTCAACTGAATGTATCCATGAAAAGTCTGTTCACTTGAAGCTCTGAAACTTTAGGAGCTGAATCGTTTTTTCTTCTTTTAGTGGTGCGGGTACAAAAAAGAGCCCTTTCAGAAGTAATTATAGTAATAGCTTTTATGATAAAGAAACTGCCTCTTTTAGTCTAAACTTTGTGCAACACCATTGTTAAAACTCAAATTTTATTATGGGTGAAAGGCGGCAAATATTCCCCCTAGTGTAAGAACGATTCAATCAAGTGGAGAGAAGAGAAAGGGAAAGGGAAAGAATTAAGATAAATCAGCAATACCCTTTTCCAACCAGTGTTGGAGCTGTTTGTAGTTGCGGTAGTTGCATAGATCCGTGCATACTAGGAGCCACAGCTGCACTTCCACTGGGATAAGTGGCATACAACCCAGCTCGTTGATCACCAATAAACCCAGTAACTGGTCCAAACCCAGAATATGATTGCTGTCCATTGTCCAAGCATTTTTTAAAGATGGTCAGGTTAATGGTGAGTGAAAATATATCTAGTAGTATTTAAGACATACACTGCCAACCAATACCATGTAGTGATTTACTTCTGGTCCAGCTCTCGCATTCAGTCTCTTGCTCTCCCAGTCATGTACGAGCTCGTCACTAGCTAGGCGCTTGATCCCAAGAGCTAATGCACATAGAGAAAAGAAGGGGGCGGGACACAATATCGCCAAAGTTAAAAGAATCAATACTAATATAAAAGGTCTTGATCTAAAGCACAATGAATAAACATAGATAAATGGTTATCAAAGAGAGAAAATTTTGGTCGAACTGCGTTTCAGGAATTATATGCAGCAGTTGTAGATGTCAAGCTGACATGAGAGTCACATATGTCAGAACCAAAAAAGAAGACAGAAACATAGCCATTTGCTTCTTAAACAATTTGTGGACCACCGCCCCAAGTATTTGCTTGTTTAAATTTAGTACAAGACCACCCAAAATGTGTCATCATATGTATATTACCACTCATTATTATTTTTCATCTTGGAATCGTGTTTTTTTTTTTTTAAAAAAAAAAATGCTGCTTAGTGAACAAAAAGGATTTGAAATTTGTCATTCAGAAAACAAATTCCTATATCTTGTTTTAAAATACTAATCATGATTCTACCGAAGACAATAAGAATTTATGGAAATTGCAAGTCCAGTACAGTATTATGGCTCTAGACAGATCCATGAAGCTACCAATCATGATTATAACAATATTATGCTTGTAGGATATATTGTTACCACAGCAGAGGAAAAGCATATACCTGGAGGTGCTGCATTACATTGTTTGCACTGCAAATAAGCAAAAGCCAAATCAGATATTTGAAGAGAATAAAACGAGCTCTGTCCTACTATTTTTCCCGCGTAAAAAGTAAGCTAAAACATCTGGCTTTTTGGGAACTGTATTACCTCTGTCCGTGATGAGTAGTTATGGAAGCCACAGTTACATATCCAGTCACCATTACGCCAACCTTTGGGAACTGCGGAAATTTGATCCAGACTATTCACATGTGGAGAAACAGAGCCACCTAATGGCCAAGTCGGGGTGGGTGGAAGTGATTGTTGGAATGCATTAGTCCCCAGTGCACCCATACTTGGCTGTAATCCTACTTGCCCTCTGACAAAAACTCCAGGCATTGCAAGTGCTGGCATAGCTGCCACCTCTTTCGACTGGCCACATTTTTTGCACTTCTCTCTTGATGCATAATTGTTGTTAGTGCAACCTATTGATCCAATGCCACCACACACACCCAACCCAGAATGCACGATGGAGAGTAAAGGGAGCCAAGTACACGCACGCCAACCAGCCAAAAAAGAAGCCAAACACACACCCACGCACACATTTCACAACCCACTCAACCTAATATATAAGAATTTTCCATATTTCTAATTGACAAGTTCAAAAGGTAAACTTAATTTCAACTCAATTTACAATGTAAATAAACTAACACACACACAAATATGCAAATGATCAACAGATTCAGGGGAGTACAGAGAAAAGCCGACAACAATACGAACCAACATGTTGCTATATTGAACTAGTCCACAACTGCTTACTGCTAGGGTTTATTCAAATGATAAAAAGCTACTACCAGGTCCATAGTTTTATTATTCTCTGAAGTTTCTATAATCTTTTGCATTAAAATTATGGCATGATGAGAACATAAGAACAGAATTTAGTTTCTCTTATTTCGCAAACAGCGAGTAACAGAGCTTATCACAGACATAATCCAAGTGTGGTACACTTGCCTTGAACTTCATTGTTTTCAAACGGTTGTGCCCTAAGATAACCCTAGCCATAAGCTAAAACACTTATATCATTATTGAGTCTGATCAATATATCTTGACATATCCTAATGCACCTCGGATAATCCTCAAGAAACGCAATCAGTCTATCACATACCCCAAGAATCGCTCCCTTCCTACACTTGAATTAGCACCATACGCTAAATTGATACTACCAGATATGAAAGTACCAAAAACATAATCACGCGCATAAAATTGGGAAGAAAAACATCGGAAATTGGACAGAAAATGAAGGATTCCTAATTCATCAGATTCAACACCGACATGAAATCACTTGAATGACAACAATCATACACTAGAGAGAGAGAGAGAGAGACGAACCAGTGCAGATCCAATCGCCGATACGAGGAAGCCATTTGGAGTTTGGGGGAGTTTTGACGTCGACGAGGAGACGAGGCTGCTTGCATCGGTTGCAGAAGGATCGAAAGGCGTAGTTCCTGTTCTTGCACCCATTGCATTCCCAATCTCCCTCTCTTCCCTCCGCCATTGTTGCAGAGGGACGATTTGCAGAGAGAGAGAGAGTGGGAGAGTTTCAGTGTCGCTCGTTCTTTTTGTTTTGACTACAAACGTGTCGAGCAAATGAAGAAGACGATAGAGCTTGTTTCCTTTCCTCCGCTTCAACGTCTTTCAACGCCTAGTTTTGTGCAAGCACGTAAATGGGCATCACTTGACACGAGAGGTTGGGCCGGTGTGGACTTTTGCCCCAACTTAACCCTTGGGGAAAATATCCCATGTTTGCACTAGATTGCCTTCCAAAAATGATCCCTAGCACGTAAATGGGCATCACTTGACACGAGAGGTTGTTAAACAGCTAATCCCGAGTGTTCTTCATCAACAATGATGAAGGACGGGTCGACTGAGTAACATAACTATCACAGGCAAATTCAAAGGAACAACAACAATGTCAAAAAAAACTACTAAATAAAGACTACAAATAGCAACCTTCCTAATTCTCACAAGCTCCACCAAATCGAAACGAAAGAAACGACAATGTAACAAGAACCTCGACCCTCAAAGACGCAAACCAGTTCTCTCTCCTCCTTCTCCGGCGAGGGCGGAAAACAATGGGGAGGTAGACTCACAAACACGAAGTCGTATATGCTGAAATTGACATTAAACTCACCTAAATTGACACCATAATCGAGTGAAAAGCCCAAAGAAATATCCATTCGTCTGCTCTGGGCTAAACAGGCGACTAAATCCCTTCTTTGCTCAAAAGAATAATAAACCTTGACAGAAATCATAAAAATAAAATTAGCCTACCCCTCTCCTTACAAATATATAAAACCATACCAGTGTCTAAAACCCATGAGTTTGAGAAGATTCATCGACCTTTCATTGTCGCCAAACGAACCTTCATCATCTGCATGGGTTTGGGTTTCATGACCCATCAACCCGGATTAGTGCGCTGTAATTTCAACTTTGTTTGGCTTTGAACCAAGTAGAAAGAGGCAATCATGGATGAGGGAATATCCAAACCAACTAGAAATAGGAAGAAAGGAGATGAAAAGGGTGGGAAATGGTTGAAAGACCTGGAATAGGGCAAAAAGGGGGCAGCGGTTAGGGTTTCTTTAGGAAAAGGCTGAGTTTTCTATATAGGGAGAGGATAACTTCTCATTTCATTTTCTCCATGTTGTGTTGATGTCTCGATTTTTGATTCCCTCTTTCCTACTCTAAATTACATCTTCTTTCCAACAATCCTTATCGTGTTTCTTCAACCAACTTATTCTCGTTATTGATTATACTAAGTGTTTCATACATAACATGCTTCTATCATTACATTCAACCAACACATGAATCAACTCATGGATAATGATGATTATAACTCCAACCTTTTCTCACGTAATTTAAGAATGATGATGTTGTTGCAAGAAGCAAGGTGATAAAACATATTAAAACATTGTTAATTTGAGATAACAATTGTGGTAGATTGGCTGGCCAACAAAGTAGTTAAGAAAGATGAATGCTTTTATGATATTTCGATGTCCCCTTAAAGGAACAAGAAAAATTATAGGTAAAAATCATTAAGTTATTGTCTTTCTTTATAGTTAATTTGGGGTACAATTCCTCATCCCCTTAAACTGAATTATAGTTATAGATATTGAAGTTGTTAAAAAAAAAAAAAAAAAAACAAAGAAGTTATTCCAACTTTAATGTTTTGGATTGAGAAGTTAAACTTTATCAAGTAGGTCTTGCATAGACTAGGCATATTGTACATATTAGCTCATAAACGGTGATTTTTAATCTTTATAAATATGACTTTTACGATTTATAACGGTGACTCCTACTTGGTCCATGTAGGGCTGTAAACGAGTCGAGCCGAGTTGGACCGGGCCTTATTTGAGCTCGGTTCGAGTACTTGTCAAACAAGCTTGAACTCGAGCTTGATCGAGCTTTGGAAGTCAAGCTCAACCTCGGCTCGTGTAGATAAATGAGCCAAACTTATAAACAAACCAAGAATTTTAAAATATATATTGATTATGTAAGTAACTTTATTGATATTAGTGTGTAAATGAGCAGTAATCGAGCTCTAAGCGAACGGTTCGTTAACATAAACGAACTGAGCACAACCTACTCGAGTTCGGCTCGTTTAATAAACGAGTTTTAAAAACCAACTCGTGCTCGGCTCGGTTATTAATAAACGAGTTTTGACCGGCTCGTTCACGAGCAGCTCTCAGATGTAGCAGTTCATTTACGGTCCCAGGTTCATTAAAAAAATAAAAATAAGAGCGGTCTGTAAAATGGGAGGGGGAACAAAAAGCTAACCCACGAAACCAGCTTTTGTCCCCGCTCACTTTTTTCTCTCTCCAGTAGGAGCCATTTCAATTTTAAGGGTCACCTTTACCAAATCTGCGTGGTGAAAACCAAATAAAACCCATCATCATCATCCATCCATCGTTCAATTGTTTCATTCTTTCGTCTCTTGCAGAGTCAATTTTTTACATCACCACCTTCGCCGGTCTTCAAAGCTCTTCAACCCCTCTTTTCTTTCTCTCTCATCGGCAGGTACCTTTATCTCTCTATCTCTTGTAAGCCATCAAAACCCTGAAAAGGCAAACATTTGTTTGTTGGTGCCCACCCTCTTTCTTCTTTGTCTCTTTGTTGATGTCCCATAATTGAATATTTGCTCGGATCGTTTTTTGCGAACCAGTAGCATTTCTGGGTGTTTTTTTTTTTTTTTTTGCCCCCCTGAGAAAAATGGGTTCATAAACCCAATATCGGATTTGATTGTAGATTCTAGGGTTTTAATTTTTGATTGATCTGGGTTTTCTAAAGTTTATTTGATGTTATTGTTATGTGAATAGTTGTTTGTCTTTTTGATTGCCTAGATTTTCCTTTGATTTTATTTTATTTTTTGGTTTGGTTGTTGTTGTTTTTCTTGGTTTGTAGGAGAGTAATGGCATAGAATGTTACCTAAATATGATGTAGATTTTGATTTATTTGCTTTTAAAGTGGATGTTTTGAGAATATGGGTTTGGTTGGTGATGCATTGGCTGTTCAGGGTAGGGGAAATACTTATCACAGCAATGGTAGCTTGAACTAAAATTAACAGGTATTTGGACTTTTCTCATTTGTTTTAAAATACTCCTTTAGATGGAAAAAGAATCCCCTTTTCTGCCCTTTGCTTCAATAAGTCTCAAGCCTGAATTTTGTTAGTTAGATTCACATGGGATTGAAATACTGCAAATGCCAATGAGTTGGCTTCTAGATGTTTAGAGAAGCAAAATAGGCTGAGAAATTGGAGTTAGTGTGGTCAAGAAACTGGTTTGACATAACTTAAGGATTTCCGTTGGTGTTCTGCTGGATTATAGTGGAGATGGGAGAAGAGTGGCTGCTGGATGAGATGAAGAACCGGAGCCATTGAGTTCAGAGATGTGGATGAGCTATGTTGCTGTAGTCTGTACTAAACCACAGATCATTGTGACATTCATGATTCATGCTTGGGCCAATGTGGCCGTGTTTTCATTGGCTGCATTGGTGTCATGTAGACATTTGACTCAACGCTTTTCATTTATACTTAAATTTTGTTTTCTTATGACTTTCTGTACCGATGACTAATTGGGACAAATTAGGTGTTGTTGGAAGTTAGTGACAAATACTTTCAATGAAGCCTTATATGAAGCCTTAAGCACCAATTTCCTGTCTTTCTCGCCTTTGGCCGTTGGCTATCATCAAGGGCAAAATGAATGGTTAGGAAAATCCCAGGTGTCTACAGTAGGCAGCATATTAGAACTCTATTGGTGATCTAGAAGTCTAGCATGATAATTGATACTTTAGAAATACATAATATTTGGGCTGGAGAATGGTTCATAATGGTATTGATGATGTCTTTGGCTGAAAATGTATGTTGAACCACTTTACAGTTATGCACAATTTGTCTTGTTTCACTATGAAAAATGCACGACCTTCTTATACAGCTTCAAACTATCTTTAAGACCCAACTTTCTAACTATCAACTGCATATCAGCTCTTGGTTTGCAACTCCCTGAGAATATCCTTTCCACCCACGAACTGTACGATATACCTTTTAATTTTTTGACTTGACTGATGATATGATTTTTCTTATTTTGGAAGTCCTCTGAGGCTGTTCTGTGGAATTGTGTAAAGGACATGGCGGCGGAGGATCATGCTGATATATCAGCTTTGAAGTCTCAGATAGGTGAAAGAAATACATTGTGGAAGAAGGAGATGGAACAATGTGAATCTCAAGTAGATGTGTTACAGATGAAGTTTATGGAGGTAAAAGCCTCTATTGAGGGGTCAGAGGAGGAATCAGAAAAAGAGTTAGATATCTTATTCAACAGAGTGAAAACTGCAGCTACAGTGTTGACATATTTAAAAACAAGAGCAAGAGTTATGTCTGTTCCTCACTTAGCACAAGCATCTTGTGGGATAAAGCAACTGGAAGGGGTAGGGCTTGTTGACAAAGATGGAATTCCATTGTCAAGTTGGTCTAAAAGTATTGATCTTTCCTCTTTTGATGGCCCTGACGATGCAACATGTATTGGAACTAGTGGCCAGGACAGTCTAATTGATAAAAAAGACGGAGCTTATGTTGGTGATCTGCTCAACTCCGTCCACATGGTTACAAATGTGATGGAATCTTTGGTTAAAAGGGCCATAATTGCGGAGTCTGAAACAGCCATTGAGAAGGAGAAAGTAAACTTCGGTCAAGAAGAAATTAAGAAGAAGGAAACTCAACTAGAAAGCATGTCCCTGAAGCTGGAGGAGATGGAAAGATTCGCATTCGGAACAAATTGTATTCTAAATGAGATGCGTCAACGAGTTGAAGACTTAGTTGAAGAGACATCTAGGCAGAGGCAGCGAGCTGCAGAAAATGAGCAGGAACTTTCTCGTGTAAAGCGTGATTTTGAGTCGTTGAAATCATATGTCAGTAGTCTCATCAGTGTGAGAGAAACACTTATCTCATCTGAGAAGCAATTCCAAACTATTGAAAAGCTCTTTGAAAGGTCAGTATATGCTTATTTTGTGTGATCAGCTCTTTAAACTTTGCTTCTGCATATATCCTTGGATTTCCAAAAAAAGCTTAATTTGTTGCTTTCGTTAAAATTTATTTTGTCATTGTATACATGTATTTCATCATTATAATCATGGCTAATATGTTATTATACCTATATAATAAGTTAAACTATTGTTATGTGTATGGTGAACGGTGATAATGCTTTATGAATCTGTTTATGGAATCAGTGCAAAAATTCATTACTTGTTGGTAAATCATTTTGGAAAGGTTAGATTGTAATTTGAGGGCACTTTGATGAGTCTGTGTTTAACCCCCTTCATGACTACATAACTTGTGATTCTGCAGCAGCTTGTTGGTTGCATGGTTTTCATATTTTGTCTTTGTAATGTAATTTGACAATGGCCACTTCTATGGTTTCATATCTAAGCCCAGTTAAAGATAATGAAATTATTGCATGCTTTACATGTTAACCAACTTGAGAGGACTAACTAGAGAAGCTTCATCACAACAAGCAGAAACCTTTTGACCTGTAGATAGCTAGCTTGAGTGAGGATACAAGCCAAAAAAACGAGGAATGTAGGTTGGCTCTGATTTATGTGTAGTATTTCGTTTCCCATTTTAATTTCTAACTTATTGAGAGGCAACCGCGGGTTGTGATCATATTTTTGCAAGTTTTTGTCTTGTGGAATCTGTCATCCAGCGCACTGCATTAGTGCTGCATATTCATCTCCTGTTATCTGTTGATCATGTTAAATACGTGATGTATTTTTTCCTGTAACAATCAGCCAAAAAAAAAAAAAAAAATATGTCAAACTGGAGAACTGCAATTTGATTTTATTATTTTCTGGAAGCTGCTACTCTGATCCTGTCCTTGGTATCTGAAAATGTCCTTGATAACAGGCTCGTAGCTAAAACAAGCCAATTGGAAGGCGAGAAAATGCAAAAGGAGGCTGAAGTCCAGAAACTGATGGAAGACAATGTTAGGTTGCATGCGTTACTAGACAAGAAAGAAGCTCAGCTATTGGCTATGAATGAACAATGCAAGATGATGGCCCTTAATGCATCCCATATATAAACTTGGGGACGTTATTTGCATTTTTAGTCTGTACCCATTGTACAGCTGCTTCGCTCCCGATTCTTGGGAGTGGAGCAGAGCTGAGCATCAGGAAATCTTTCAATTTGATTCTCTGTTTCATTATGTAGCAATGTGGAAGAGCTCCAAAAACACTGTATTTCTGGTGACCATTGACTGTTGTAACAAATGAAAGTTGGAAAGGGGATTATTGGTTCGATCTGGGAATTTGCACAACTTCACATTGTACATCTTTTTAACACCCTCCTTTTACCATATCGATCTTTGATGTATATTGAACAGCTAGCTTTCTTTCTTTCTACTTCAATAAAGAGCCCCAGCTATGGGGATATGCTACCTCGGCACCACAGCAGGCATCTCAGAACAGGTATCTCCATGCATGTATATGTACACGAGTTCTTTGTTCTGTGTCTCGTGTTTCAGAGCAGCTTAAGATTGGTCTTGTAGCGATCTTTTTTCTTTTGTTAGCTTATATAATAGCTACTAAGACAGCTAAGACTACTACAACAGCTAGATGTTGCCGAAGTAACAGATCGATAGTCGATGCACCGTAGTTATAGGAGATTTAGAGCCCGTTTGGCCAAGCTTCTCCCAACTTCTACTTTTCCCTTCACATTCCTTCTCCACCTCCCCCTCTTCCACCACCTCCTCCACCACTTTTGACTTTTAAGAAGTTAA